>ML431907.1:0-28929 GCA_005239525.1 Nicotiana knightiana | reverse complement strand
CCACCACCCCTTTATTTCAGCAAGTTTGGAAAAGAATTAATTATTCACAACTTGAAAGTTCAAGTGAGTCAATTGGATGATCTTAGTGCTCAACAAGTCAATATTGTGAATAGTATCCAAGAAAAGCGTGAATTAGATGCAGCAACTGAGGTACTAATAGAGGGGTCCATAGTAGAACACCAACAATCAATCAAACTAGAATTTGAGGGTATCCATGTTGTAGAATATATACCGATACTTGTTTACATTTTTCAGATCATGGAGGACCAACAGACAAGAAAGCACCCTGAGAGGTAAGCTTAAAAGCAAATTGTTGTAGCGATAAATAAAGGAACTATTCACATGAATAAGAACAATACAAGATTAACATGTCTATGCAAAATTAATGCACAGTTAAAACTTAAAGAGTATTCCTCACTTCATTCAAATTGTGTAGGCTGTAAGTTGGTTAGGTGATGATTCCCTGTTGAGAGGCAACTATATTTTTGTACATAAAGCTATAATTTAGGAGCAGGAAAAACTTTTTGACACAGAAGCTTTTCAGGTCCAAATGAGGAGAATTAAACCAAAAAGCCGCTTTAAAACATTAAGACTCAACAAGTAGGCGAATCAGGAACCAACGAATCGTCTCCAAATATGAACCACCCTGCAGTCAGTCATAGCAGATGCTCCACTGCATGAAACAGTCTCTCAACTACAAATAAGCATTTTACATCATAATGCACACTAAGTACTAACTAGTGTTTCCCCAGCACCTAAGAGTACTTACCCCTTTTCATCACATTTTTAAAAGTATAATCAGAATACCCTCCAATTAGACATCGAAACTACAGTTTATTACGCTGGGTTTGAGCCATCTCATCAGAGCTGTCATGAGACCCCACCCCCTCTTGTTGCCTAATGGACTAATATTTTATTAACCAAAAAAAAAGTGCATCTACAAACAACCGATTGCCATACCATTGCTGATTCTTCCTCAACTCAGTAAGAACTGGGTATATGTTCTCAAAGGCAGTATATGTTTCATCTCTGACCTGAAATAGATGCTGAGCAAGGTAAAGTACCTATGTATTACCTTGGCTCCTGTGATGACAATTTTCCCAGAAACAAAAATAAGCAGCACTATTTTTGGTTGTTTCATGCGATATATTAATCCAGGGAATAGTTCTGGCTCATACTGTACCAATAGAAATGGGAGATGATAAATACAGGGAAGAATATCAAGTCAAGATACTGTCAGAAATCCTAAATGGTTCTTTTGAATTCTATTTAAGACGTCATGACTAATGAATATATCAAGGTACTGAAACTCAAGCATCGCCACCTGGGCCAACCACTAGGAACTATGTACCGGTTGCTTTTCTGGTCAGAGACAAGGTTCTTTGCCAATCAGTGGACTCGAGCTACTTGGACACAATTCAAGACATAAGTTGAGCTTTATCCTTCTTTATCAAAATTCATTCATGACCATTCAATTCGGTGCCATTTGCAGCTAACCCATGGACCATGACCTAGTGACTTTTCTAGTTAATCATGGCCCAACCAATTTGAGGAAAAGATTTTTGTTCTCATGCTTTCTTCCTTATTCTGATCTACCAAAACTTTTTTTGACCTCACAGTTTTACAATTAAAAAAAAAATCAGAAACCTTGAAATTCCGTGCATTTCAAATATCATATGTATCCATGGACAGCAGGTCAACGACACCTAATATCTCAAACCAACGATACATTTGAATTCTGGGAATTTTATCTGTTACCAATACAATTGCAAGATACTGCATATGAAAACTGATAAATAGGAAGAGATGTCGAGGAAAAAGGTCAGTAATAATTGAAGAGAAACGATACATCGAAATTTCAAAACATGATCTGCTAAAGTTACAATTAGAGGATAATACATATGAAGACTGAAAAATAGAAAGAAGGCAAAAGTTTCTTGTCTGACAGAGTAATCCAACCAAATAACCTTCACATCAATTAGATGAAGGCCTTATACCTTATAGGTATAACAGGCATTGCAATTACGATATTCACAAATATATAAATACTAGTAAGAAATAGTGATACAATATGTCAATACTTACACTTGAGAAAGCACCGTGGGCATATGCAAGGCCTTCAAGTCGAATAGGAAATTTAACATCACAAGAACCAACTATATTCTGGATCTTAAAATCCTACAATGGGGCAAAACAACTCAAATAACTGAAACATGTAGCAGAAACAACAAAAAGAAAAAAAATTACAGCTACATTAGGATTATTTGCTAACAACTTCTCCTTTAGTTATGTATTGTTTCCAGAAAACTAGAAACAAAGAAGAGAAGCAATGCCTAAAAGTAGTTTAAATCATTCTGAAGCATTTTCAAAACAAGTGTCAATTCTTGAAAAAACATATAATTCCTTAGCCGCTTCAAGAACATTGCAAACTGAGTACTGAAGGCCTTCAAGCACATATCCCAGCTCAACAGCGGGTTATGGGGTACTCTCTGCACAACTTGTTGATCTAGGTTGTGATTTTACTTTATGCCTTGGTTCTAGGGAATATCAGAGCACCAGGCAAGTCTGCAGGATAGATCACTCCCTCTGAAGGCTCAAAGCGATATTCTGATTTTTGTTTTGTGGTGACACCCTTCTTAATGACTTCTTTATTTATGTATATGGGAAAAGCCTTTATTCACGTGAAAATTGGTACCTTGACAGGTTAGGTACAGCTATAGTGGATTAGATCCAAGGTGCAGTTCTGAGCTCTGAGGTAAAATTTTAGAAAACAGTTTGCACTCTATGATGGACAAAATGTTCCAAAACTGTAAATAATGCAGTAATGAGGATAGAAACATCAAAAAATTATTCCCTTTTCTCTGAAGAGGCAGTTTTTCTTCTTTCCTATTCCTTATTTTCATTTTCACATTCAGGATAAGGGAAGGGAATATATATATCTGTCTATAAAATCTCAATAACTTCATTGCCCAAACCTGTGTCAGGTGCCCACACCCCTATCCAAGCATCATAGATGAGAAGTTCATGAACAAATTCAAATTAGGTTGCCAGAATTATTTGAACCAACCAACAACTAGATCAGTGATAATGTCAATACTTGCTAAGACCAAATGCATCAAAAGTCGTTTCAAACTTACCATCTTCCCAGAAGCAAAAATCAATGCTGTAGTTTTTGGTTCTCTAATTCTCATGATCACTGCAGCAAAACGCTGAAAGCACAATAACTAGTTAAAGTGATAGTATAGTTTCATGATCTATTGCTTGACAAAGAAGCACGGATGATGCAACAACCAACATTCATAGGTAGTCGGTTCAGCAAAATCAATGGGAATACAGGTTGACGAGACAGGTTATACAGTATAACTTTGGAAGCATATATAAACAATTGCTCTACACAAAAATTCATGTCATAGTAAACATTTTACATAGATACCTGATATTAATGATAGACTACCTACTTTTAATGATTCGTGGATTACTTCATATGAAACTGAGAATAGATACAATTTTATGAATTGTCAAACCATATATAGGAATATCAAATATATCATCTTAGAGCTCAAAAATCAAGGGAACAAAGTAGGAAAAAATATATAGGAGATAGCACTGACTAAGGAGATCCAGTTAGACAATAGTGAGCAACTCCTAGCTGACATGGGCAAGTTGGTTGCAAATGATAGAACTAATTTTGAAAACTAGGTGACCATCTGATAAGACTTAAAAATAATGTGAGTTATTAAGTGCCAAAAAGGCACTAAATTGGACTTATGGTTTGCAGATCAGAGGAAAAGATAATTGATGCAAGCAAACCAAGCTGCTAAGACTCGAAGGCACTCAGTCTTTGCAAAAGATCAAGCTCCAGATTTTGAGCAAAACGCAAGCTGAATTATTCTCTGTCAAACCACTTGCAAACCAATTTCAACTAGTTAAAATTGCATGGCCGTATATGCTTGTACAATATATAATATAAAACTCACGATTAATTATGCTCAACTCACCACAACTTCAAGCCAAGCTCAATAAGTTAATTATAAGTATACATATAAATAAGATACCCAAATATTTCTTTAGACATTCAGCACAAAAACCTCCAGACAGAACTTTCCCAATTCAATCTCACTAATAATCTCTTTTCTTCTCTCTCTATCTCCTTCACTCTCCCTCTATATCCATCATTTCATCTGTCCATTTCAAACTCCCTCTTCCCCCTCCCCATCTAGGGTTCTCTCAGAAGGATAGTTCTGTTTCTTCATCAGATTTGTTCTCATTCTCTTCAACCATAAATATCATGCAACTGCCATATTGATGCTTATTCGAAGTACCTTAGGTCCTGCGACTGAGATAAGGTTAATAAGGAATTTCAAGTGCAATGTGAATCTTAAACAGTTTCAGCATTTAGGGCACTGATTAAAATATCAGATCCATAAAGATATGACACTCCAGAGTCATAATTTCATATCTAACCAAAACTGGCTCTGCTGTTGAAACCAATTTCTTGATTTGGAAATAGAATAACTCCTATATCTTTATTAATTATAATAGGATAACTAACATATGCATAAACACATCCATATATATTTTATTTAAATAGAATGACTTCTATATCAACACAACTATGGCAAAAGACGTACTGTTTATTTGGGTTTCCACAAGAAGTATCCTAACAAATTATGCATTTTTCCGTTTTATGTAGAGTAAGGATGAAAGAGATGCAATTGATTTCATTCTTAGGGGGTTCATACTTAACCTGTTACAACAAATGAAGAAATCAAGGCCTTAACTGAACTCAAGTTGGTCAATAATTGAGCTGAATGAATACCATTCGAACTATAATTTTAACTAAGCAAGCTGATCTCAGAACCTAGTATTGGAACTAAGCCAAACTAGAGCACAAGCCTCAGTCGAGACGTGCTACTGGACTGGTGACCAAGCATTCAAAAAATAAGACCACTTTGTTCACAAGTCCTTATTCCGGTCCCTGTTACTCACTTTACGCTTCATCTGTGAGCACTAACTATTAAAAATATGAAAGCAAAAAAAAACATGAAATTCATTCACAAACTTAGATGTTAAAGCAAGTCATTTGCAAGGAACCCGCTAAAGGTAAAAGTTAACAATGGCCTCACAAGTTACTGTGCAAAACAACAGTCACATGCTCAAATAAAGTTCAGTCACTCCTGCAGGAAGCATCTAGTGTCTCCCCAACTTTCACAACCACAAAAGCAACGACTGAAAGTTAAACTTCTGTTTTTTTTTTATCATGAGGTTCAAAATAAATCATATGAAAAGGAACGCATTAGCAAATGTAACAGATCCCTAATTATCTCATAATAAGGAAATCCAAATGTACAGAATTCCATTCACATGTTAAATAATTCATTGGGAATGTGCATTAAGAGGATTTATTATCTTATTACCAACTACTTGAACAAACTATGGCAAAGAAAGATACCTTTGGATTGTACTCTGCATTTCGAGCTTGAAGTGCAATGGCTTTAAGGTCCAACTTGCAGTCCAGATTCACTGTTGACACAATATTCCTAGAAGTGAAAAAGTATGACAGACATATAGGTCAGTTAGAGGAGATCTACTTTCAAAATACAAACTACAGAGAGCTTGCACCAATCAAGCCATTCACCATCAGAAGTAAATTTATCACTTGTTGTTGAACTTGTGTAAACATAAATTAGCAGTAGGTTTAGGGAGGGAAGTAAGCAACATAAGAAATTTGCCAGATAATAGAAGAAGAGAATTATTGACTAATTACATATTTCCATGTTTTTCGATGTTATTACCTGTTTAACAAGAAAAGCGAAAAAGATTTGGGAATAATTTTATCAAAGTTCTTAAACACGTGTTACTTTTTAAAACAGCTTGCGCACATATCTTATTTGAAGTTCAAAAACTTTATGACCCAAACTTTCTTCCTAAAATTTTTCAGTCTCTCTCTTAACCCTGCTCTCTCCTCTTAATGCAATTGATATAAATATTTGTTTTCCCAAACATAATTTTGATAAGTTAATAGAACTCTTGAGTCAGAATATTTCAGTCCAAATTGATACTTCGAAAGCAAATAAAGACTACGTTTTCGGGGCAAGTGTTAACGACCAATGAGTTGTAAACAATTTGTAGGGCCTATGACCGGCATTACAGGTGATAAAAGTAGTAGAAGTAATGAGAAATAACTTACTGGAGAGTAGGGACTATTCTGGAAGGGTGCTTGGTGAGATCCACCGGTTGGCTCCCTTCCAATCCCTGATCTGCCATTCCTCTTTGGACTCCCTACGCGAACCTCTATAAAATGGAATTAAAGTAGCAGATATCATCAATATCTACTTCATAACGTATAATACAGCAACAACTACACGTCAATCCCAAGCTAATTGTGTCGACTATATGCATACTCACTAACCAAGTCCCTTCATTTAGATCCATCTCAATTCAACATTCAAAAAATTAGGTTCCCTAACACCAAAAGTTATTTACATTTTATACAAAATCAATATCTCCTTCATCAATAATAAAAACAATAATTCTCCAGCTAGAACTAACGGATAGAAGACCAGAGGTTCCAATTTCAGGCAAAAGAAAAAACTATGTTATTTCTTCCTATCTATCTTAAACTTAGGTACAGAAGGCTATACCGTCAGTGAGGGTGCCAGTGAAACAGTGGAAGTGCCACAAGACAGTTATAAGAAGTTAATACAACAATAATAATTCTTCCACTAGCGGAGAAAAATCCAATATCAATTCAGCACGCTCACTCTCACCTTCCCCAAATTTTTTAATTGTTATTTCCAATTCAAGCAAATCAGGAGAATCAGGAAAAATTGGCTTGTGCAAATCAAGTGTGTGTGTGTAGGATTTTCAATAAAACTCAGCATGGAAAAAGAAAGTATAATGTAGCATAAATTCGCTCATAATTCGATATAGACTTTGATTCAACTCGTAAAAGAAATCGTTGCAATAAAACTCGAAATACTGAGGTTTACAACTTGCTTAATGAAACAACATCAGACGATGATGAACAAATTGGATCAGATTCAGACCTTTGAGTGTAAAATCCAAAGCTAGGGTTTGCTTAAATTCTGCTGAATCAGAGCTCAAAATTGGAGCGAAAAGGTTGATTTTTTGAAGGTGTAGAGAAAGCAAAATAGGAATTGAAGCGGTAAGAATTTGAAAAGGAAGTTCTTTTATATGAAAGAGGAAGATTTTTGTAGAGGTAGAGGTTATATATAGAGGGGAGAAGAGGAACGATTTGAAGAGCTTTATGCGAAGACATGTGGGGATTTGGGTATTTGTGTGATGGGGTGGTGGTTGTTATTTACTGAATTAACCTTCTATGGCTGAACTGTTGTTTGATATATTAATGGGTAGAATGGTAATACTGCTTTTATCAATACAGGCACGTGAATGGCAAATAGATTCGAGTTTTTGTGTGATGGGTGTTAAATTACGGAATTAACCTCGTATGGCTAACAAATGGTTGATGTTTAGAATGGTAATAATAAAACTTTGATCAATAGGCAATAAAGGCTATAAATGCCAAATAGATCAATGACACGTGTCCTTTTTTGGTGTTTCTAAATTAGTTTGCTCATAAATATTGGTGATTTTGATTTTTGAATGGGAATAGGTTTTAACTAGAACTAGTACTAGTACCCGCGTGATGAGCGGACGTAAATCATATTAAATTGTGATGTATTTGAATCATGTGCAAATAACCTTAAAATATAAACCTCTTAGATAAATGTTATATAACATTATATATTAATTATGAAGTAGGATATGAAATTATTGTTCAAATCTCGTAGTGCATAACCTTTTTTTAAAATATTTGTAGCAACCTAACCCCATGATTCTAGTCTTGAATTTCGTTTCGCTGTCAATATTAAGGAGTACTAAACTTGTCATGTTGTGATCTGTCTTGTTTGAGCACAATAAATCATATAATTTTCTTACTATCACTTTGTTTTTATCTAAAAGTTAAATATGTCTTATTCATCACATTATTTGTACACCAATTCTTTTTTATTTTATTTTTTTCTTATAGTTATTATATTATTTATTATTTAATATTATTGTACTATCGTATAATATTTTATTAGCTTAATAATTAAAATAATGTCTTGCTTATTATTCTTTTAATGGTCTTCAATAAATAGAAATGTTTTATTCTTGAAATTTGGTATATTTTGATGCTTGTACCTCTTATTCGAAAATTTTTAATCAATTAAATGTATTTTAATATTATTAAATATAATTTATTTATTTTAAAATTAATTTAATGTATAAGTATCCTCACACTATATTTATTTTTATACATTCTCTTCCCTACTATAAATTTTAATTAGTTTTTACGTTAAGTTTTTTCTATAATCAAAATAATATCATATTTTATTTTAAATTGTAAAATTGACATAGACTAAAATATTAATACATAAGTTATTTGATAATTATGTTCCAAATGTATTGAGTTCTCTTATAATTATTTTTTATTTAGATGCATTTAAATTTCTTTCTTTTTTTATCTTTAAGATATAAATTTAATTTTTTAACTTTCATTGATAAAATTACCAATATTAGAAAGTTATTTTATATTCTTAAAATTTTATTTTAAAATTAAAAAAATAATTTCTTAATTGTTTGAACATATTATATGTATGTCGTAATATGCTTACTGCCATTTTATTTATTTTTGTAATATTTTTTAAAATAACATAAATTATGAAATAAAATAAATCTCACCTCAAATTCAAATAATTCTTATCAGTCTATTTTCTAAATTGGAATGCAATTTAAAAAACTTATGCTATGCTTTCAAACTTATATTAACTACACTCAATTCAGATATTAATCATAGAAAAATATTTTCTTAGTTGTTTGAGCACATTATATCTAAATGTTTAGTAATATTTTCACTGTCAGCTTATTTCTTATGTAAATTTTCTTCTTTTTTTTTTTATCTTGAATACAAATTTGATTTTTAATTTTTATTAGTCTAATTACCTATATTAAAATTTTATTTTGTATTTTAGTTAACTTTTTCATAAATAAGACTTCAATTTCGTGATAGCATCCATTGTTTGAGCATTCTAATCATAGTTTTAACAATATTCTAATTTCGAATTCAATTAGCCTTTCTTTTTCATTTCTAATAGTAAATTTTTAATAACTTAACATAATTTTGCTAATTTTGTAAGTATTGTATATTTAATTTTACCAACTTTCTAATTTCAAATTTAATTAGCATTTTACTTTCTAATTTTAAGTATGTATATTTAATTTATTTTATTTTCTAAACTTAATGATTTATAAATTTCCTCACATTAACTCTAATTTATTTCTATTATTCAATATTTTAAGTTCTTCATTTTATCTATTAGACTTGAGTTACATGGATCTATTCATATTATGACTTTTCTTATCATAATATAAAAAACTTTTTCATCTCAAATTTAAATAAGTTTTACCGTTTTTTATATGATAAAAAATCTATAAAAAAAATTCTCTATTTATTCTTTATTTTTGATATTATAGTATTCAATACCTAATATTATTACATTGTCATGTGGGTTTTTATTAGCTTTTTTGAATTTAATATTTGTTTCTACCACACCCATTCTAATATAATATAGACAAACATTTAAAAAAATTCTCAAATTTAAATTAGATTTATTATTCTATTTTGTAAATTTGATTGTATTTTAAAAAAATTATGTTATGTTTTCTAACTTAACTAACTACATTCAATTTAAATATTAATCACAAAAAAATATTTCTTAATTGTTTGAATCCATTATATATGAACATTGTAGTAATATTTACGTATACATATTCATTTTCCCGATTATCAATATTAATATAACATTATTTTTCTTATTATTAAAATATTTTTTTACTTTTATCTAAGTTTTTTCTTACCTTATAAATAATTTATATACTTTATGTAAGATCTTATTTTGCCACTTTAATTTATTTAATTTTTAAGTTTAATAAATCTTTAATATCTTAAGTAAATTTTAATTTTATTTTAACTTACTCGAAAGTATATTAAGAGGTTATCTCAATCTACGTTTTTCTGTATTTTTTTTTTCTATTATAATTTTTAGTTAATTTTTACCTTCATATTTCTAGATAATATAGAAAAAAAATATATGGATGGATCAACATAGATATAAATATAGATTAGCTACAAATATACATATAAATTTAAATGTAGATATATAGATTAGATTTGTCTAAGATTTATTTAGATTAAATATAAGATTTATTAAACTACTTCCATTAATTATGTTTCCATTTATAATTCAAATTTTTAATATTGTCTTAAAATTACCAATTAGCTTATTTTTAGCTTGCCACTTGGTTTAACCACATGGTTCACTACTCTCATTTTAATATGATATAGATAACTTATAGTGCTAGTTTAGGCGAGACTTAAATTTTTTTGTCTCTATGGAAGAAAAACTTTGAAATTTTTTTATTTTAGTAGGACAAAAGTAATATGTTATATTTTGGTGTGCAAATTAAAATAAATTTTGAAAATGTGCGTTAAACTAAAAAACATGAGATAACAACAACAATAACCCCAGTTTGGTCCCAACATAGAGGGTAGTATGTGCGCAGACCTTACCCCTACCTAATGCAGGTAGAGAGCTTGTTTCCAATAGACCCTCGGCTCAGGAAGGGTAAGAAGAAGAAGAAGGAAGCAAGGAGGGAAGAAAAAAAAAAAGATAAATAGTACCAATAATAGCAACACGGAATATAATAGTTGAGGCGAACAAAACCACATACCATAATAAAAATCAAAGAATATGAAGAGAAATGCATGCTACTAAGCCTATCATCGAGCACTATAAACTACCTACTAACCCTCTACCTTAATCCTCGACCTTCACACCCTCCTATCAAGTGTCATGTCCTCAGTGAGTTGAAGCAGCTCCATGTCCTGCCTAATCACTTCTTCCCAGTACTTCTTAGGCCTACCTCGACCCCTTCTCAAACTTCCAATGACCAACCTCTCACGCTTCCTTTTTATAAAATAAACTAATTAAAACTGAAAGTCATAAATGTCCTTTTCATATGATGGAGAAACATATGAAAAGAAAAAGTCCTTAAAATATATCCATTGGACATAGGAAAAAAATTATTTTACGGGAGGCCACTCATACAGATAGATAACTAAACATATTATATTACCATATTACTTATTTTCCTCTTTTTTCTTCCTCTTTTTTCTTTTTTCTTTTTTACATTTTTAACGTCATTCTCTAGTAACAAATATCTGGCGAGTTTGATTTCAACACAACTTACACTAAAAATGAACAAACAATAATCCTCATTCAGAGAACGAGGTATAAATATAACGACGAAAACCCAATTTCATCTTGAAGGCAAAAACCGTAGCCAAGCCAGCCCAATCCTAAATAAAGACTGCAGATGAATATTTCTAAAAATTATAGGATTTTCTTTCCTATACACTTTGAAATCTTGTTATTAAAATTGTACCAGTTTTAGAATTTATCCGACCTAAATACATTTTAGCTACAAAAAATATACATCCGATTAAAATAGATTCCTTTCTTCGGTAGATTGTCTTATTTTAGACGGGAGATTTGGGATAGCTTATATTTCAGATAGAAATATAGACGCAATTATCGCACCATAATCAAGGCAACATATCTGTAGAATCCTTCTATTACGTTGATTTCCTCTTATTTTCCATAAACAAGGCAACAAACTCAACCAAAAACAAGCTTCGAAAGAACACATTTGCAAACAATTAGTTGCATTCTAAAGTTTTTATTCGATTGCGTAATTGCTTTTTCTACAATTGAATTGACTTTGGCGATATAATGTCAAAATTGGCGATAATCTTTCAGCTCAATGGCCGATGGGATAGCTTTGGAAGATACATTGATTTTGATGTTGACGGAATTGTAGTCAATGAAAATTTAGTCAATTGAATACCGCAATTGCAGAGCATCTAATGATCGATACCTCTGTAAAAATCATCGAGATCAAATACATTGTCAATGAACGTTGTCCTCCAATGAAAATTCGGAACGTTATGGGAGTTGGAGTGTATAAGGAGACGGGAAAAAAAATTTAGGAGTGTATCGCTATGTATAACAGTACATGATTTTGATTTAGAATGCAATATATGGAATGCGAGCACAATTGTAGGTTTGCTATGTTTTTCCAGTGGTGGTGTTTTTTCAATATCGACCATTCTATAATTTTACTACAAATTATGTACAACAATACTACATGACAAATGTAGTTCAACTGTTATGTCTCTAAAAACAATCGAAGTGTAACTGTTACACATTACTTAAGATTTGAAAAAATAAATGTGATCACAGAACAAAGTATCTACAAGTATACTATCAAATACTGAACACCTGAATATATAGAGGTTTGAATTACTATATTTTTAATTGAGTGCATGTACTTATGATTAGGCAGGACATGGCGCCGCTTTAGCTCATTAAGAATATGACACTTGATAGGAGGGTGTGGAGGTCGAGGATTAAGGTAGAGGGTAAGTAGATAGTTTATAGCGCTCAATGATAGGCTTAGTAGCATGCATCTCCCTTCATATTCTTTGATTTTTATTATGGTATGTGGTTTTGTTCGCCTCAGGGATTGTATTCCGTGTTGCTATTATTGGATAATATTTATCTCTTTTTTTCATCTTTCTTCCTTCCTTGATTTCTTCTTACCCGTCCTGAGCCGAGGATCTATTGGAAACAGCCGCTCTACCTGCATTAGGTAGGGGTAAGGTCTGCGTACAGACTACCCTCCCCAGACCCCACATGTTGGGATCAAACTGGGTTGTTGTTGTTGTTGTTGTTGCATTTACTTTTTATTACCATAATACTAACGTGGTACAATTTTCAAGCAATTGTAACACATTTGGAGAAGTACCAGGTGACAAACGCAAAACCGATGTATAAACTTAGGTTCGGTAGTCGAATATAGTAATTCATAATAATGTATCCACGGGAATTGGAGTTAAATAGTGTTTTTGTAGCTTCTAGTCTTATATCTATTCAAGATGATCAACAATTTGGAGTTGTGTGAATTAAAACTAAAATTAACTAACAGTCTAACTATTGGCTAATGACAATTTCAACAAGTGTAAGCAAGAAGATATCAATAGGAGGAATTAACGTTGATAGGATAGATGTAAGACAAATGTTTGGGATCTAACTCTAGTTAATTCACTTCTAATGTTCAAGTGAGTCTCTCGAATTCACTTCATTATTAATTCATTTTTTAGTAGAAACTCCTCTCTCGATTAAGTTTCAAACTCACAAGATGAACCAATTTTAAGCACGTGAATGTATGCAAGAATTCGTAGTGGATTGGTCTTTAGGAGAACCTCTCTCATTTATCCTCCTAACTAGGTTAAATCAACAATTCAACTAGTCTCTTTTGATTACTAAGAAGAATGAATGACTTCAACCAACGAAATGATGCAAAATTATCACAAGTCATGCGTCTCTCGATTACATGAACATGTGACTATAGATGCAATAATTAAAACACCCAAAACAATTCAATACATAAAAACTAGAGTTAATATCCACAAACAATCATCAAAATACCAAATCCATCAAACCTTAAATAGAACTACTCTATAGACATGGAGTAATTCATCACAATTAAGTTTAAGTCAAAGGAAAACAAAAAACATCCAAACCCTTGTCTTGAGTGAGGGTGAATGGTGAAATCCTTGCTCTCTTGCTTCTCCCTCTTCTCCTTAGCTGCCTTAGGTCTAAATTATGTTAAAAGTACTAAAACCACATTTTTCATATATATATATATATACACCAAGTAGGGTCGGGCCCAAACAAATATAACTTCTCCTACGCGAAATAGGACACTTTTTCGTAGTTGGACGTGCGCGGCCGCGCACCTGGAAGTGTGCCTGCGCACTGTTCTGCCCAATATGCGTGGTCGCGCAGTTTTTGCCCTGTTCTGTTGAGAATTTGAAAAAAAAAACATGAAAGTTGTATCCCTTTGAATCAGCTTTCCGATAGTATATTGTGGAGTCCAAGCGGAGTTCCGAGCGAAAATTATGTGCATTTTACTAGACACTGCGCAGTATGCCTGCTCGATTCTTCGTTCGTTCTTAACTATCATCCGTTGATCCCTGAACACGATCTCGGCTTAATTCCTTGGGCTATTACTCAGACTTGTAACTCCAAATCACTTTAATTCATTTCATAACATCTATATAGCTCGGAATCACTCCTACAAGGCATAACACACAAAATTAGTGCAAATCACTAGCGATTAAACATCAGACTCAACTAAAGTGCAGTAAATTAGAATATAATAATCGACTAAAGCATGATATTATAACCTACCATCACCAGGAACAATGAAGTTGATTGATATGCCAACATCTCCGGCAACTGTGGAATATGAAAGTATCATAATAACAGAACACACGCCAGAATTAATTAAATTAGGCCAGGCTTACCAAGACAAGCATATAATTGTTAGTTCAATGAAGCACTATGTTGTCATGAATAAGTTTCAGTTTAGGGTGAAAAGGTCTAGTGCAAGAAGGTCAGAACATTTTATTTATCAAAACCATATTATGTATAAGTTGTACATTTTATGTACACAAATTGTATATAAATTGTTTAGAACAATTTGTTGCGCATAAACAACCTCATATTCTGTAGCTACAATTTGCATAACATTTTTATAATTGTTTTTATTCTGTAGCTACTGTCTGGTATGTATTGGTGACAATTGTACGTGGTACTTCAAGTCCACCAGCATAAATGAATCAGGATTGTTCAACGTTCGAAAATTCAACAACTTGCACACATGCTCTTTGATGGACAAACACATAAATACGACGCAAAGATATTGCCACGGTAGTTGGCAGCATGGTCATGCCAAAATATGTGAATCCTAAGACAATATACACACCAAAGACATACAAACTGACATGTTATCGGAACATGGTGTGAACTTAACATACATGCGAGCAAAAGGAAAAGGCTTGGGAATTTTTGAGAGGTCATCATGCTGATTCCTACAGTTGGTTGCCGAGTTATTTATATATTTTGGAGAAGACTTATTCAGAGTCGGTAGTGAAATTGCAGAAGACTGAAGATGACTGTTTCTTGTATGCATTTGTTGCTCTTAGTACATCCATCAAAGGTTGGAAGCATTGTAGGCCAGTTGTAGTAGTTGATGGCACCTTCTTGAAGTCGGCATAGGGGAATCATGCTAACAGCTAGCACAGTGGATGCATCAGGTATTGTAGATTAATTGTAAAAATATTGTAATAAAGTTGTTTTTGAGACTGTATTTTCTATATCTTCAAGTTTTATTACTATAATTGAATTTATTTTTGCTGCATATGTGATAAGTAGCATATTACCACTAGCATATGTCGTTGTTGATTCAGAAAATGACACATCATGGAGGAGATTTTTTGAGCAATTCAAACATGCATATGGTGAAAAACCAAATATGTGTGTTGTTTCGGACCGGAATGAGAGTATCTTGAAGGAAATATCTACAGTTATGCCACATTATGCTTGCATGTGGCATAGTTGGACAAACGTAAGGTCAATGTTCAAGAAAAGTTATCTAAAGTTAAGCGAATTGTACTTTGTCACGGCACGATCATACACTCTTGATGAATTTAATGAAAGAATGTCTAAGATTGAAGAGATCAACACGCGTGTTAAAGCATACTTATATGATATTGGCTATCACAAATGGTCTCGGTTACATGCTACGGTGAATAGAACATGGACGACGACATCAAATATTGCAGAATCCTTGAATACGGTAACCAAAGATGCAAGAGAGCTTACCATGGTTGAACTATTAGAGTACATTGGGACTTCTCTTGAACGTTGGACTAATGAAAATTTATTGAATGCAAAGGGTACATTCACATACCTTGGGAAAAAATACAACAAAGAGTTGGAGGACAACATGCCATTATTGCAGAAGATGAGAGTAAGTTATAGTCTATAACATCAGATAATTGATTTCATCAAAATAAACATATACTGATAATTGTAGATATGTTGTAGTATAGTTATAGATATGGTGGCACTAGAGCTATAGTTGGTGGAACTGGACTAGGTGGTAGCACTAGACTTGGTGGTGGCACTGGAGATATAGGTGGTGGCGCTGCAACTGGAACTGTTGGTGGTGGAGCTATGGAGGAAGATGAATAGGAGATAGTGATTGAATCTCCAGGAAGGAACTGGTAGCACCTCGAAAATATCTAAGTGATTAATTGGACCTGTGAAGTATGATTGGGTTTCAAAAAAGGTAACATCAGCAGACATAAGAAATCGTTGAAGGTCAGGAGAGTAACATCGATATCCCTTTTGCGTTCTCGAGTAATCCAGAAATATGCACTTAAGAGCACGAGGAGCTAACTTATCTTTTCCTGGAGTAAGGTCATGAACAAAACACGTACTCCCAAAGACATGGGGTGGAAGAGAGAATAAAGGTAAGTGGGGAAACAAGACAGATAATGCAACTTGATTCTGGATAGCTGAAGATGGCATACGATTAATAAGATAACAAGATGTAAGAACTACATCCCCCAAAAACGCAGCGGAACATGAGATTGTAGGAGTATGGTACGAGCAGTTTCAATAAGATGTCTATTCTTTCTTTCAGCTACCCCATTTTGTTGGGATGTGTACGGACAAGATGTTTGATGAATAATCCCATGGGAGTTCATAAACTATTGAAATGGGGAAGACAAATACTCTAGGGCATTATCACTATGAAATGTGCAGATAAAAACCCCAAATTGATTTTAATTTCAGCGTGGAAGGTCTAAAAAATAGAGAACAACTTAGATCAATTTTTCATCAAAAATATCCAAGTGCACCTGGAATAATCATCAATGAAACTGACAAAGTAGCGGAATCCCAAGGTAGAACTGACACGACTAGGACCCCAAACATCTGAATGGACTAAAGAAAAAGGTGACTCTGCTCGATTATCAAGACGCCACGGGAAATGGGAGCGGGTATGCTTACCGAGCTAACATGATACACACTCTAGAGTGGACAAGTGAGATAAGCCAGGTATCATTTTCTGAAGTTTTGACAAACTGGGATGTCCCAACCGTTTATGTAATAAATCTGGTGAATCAGTAACGGGTCAAGTTATTGAAGGAAGACAAGATGCGAGTCCCTGTGATTTTGCAAGGATAAGGTAGTAAAGTCCATCTGATTCACGTCCAGTACCAATAATCCGCCATGTACTGCATTCCTATATAAAAACAAGGTCATCAAGAAATAAAACATCAGATTTAAGTGATTTGGTTATGTGACTAATGACAATGAGATTAAAAGGACTACCAGGAACATAAAGAACTGAGTCTAAAGGTAAGGAAGGAAGTGGACTTGTTTGACCTATTGCTGTTGTCATGGCTTGAGACCCATTGTCCATTGTGACTGTTAGAAGAGATTGAGAATATGAAATACTAGTGAAAAGAGATTTGTTACCAGAAATATGATCAGATCCACCTGAATCAATGACCGAAGATTCGGAAGTTGAAGATTGGGAGACACAAAGTCATGCTACTATATGTTGGAACAATTGAGGCTAATCTTGAAGATGTCTGTTTACGTGCTTTTGTACCGAAGGAACTCAATATAATCCGATAAAGATTTTTTTTTTTTAAATTATTGTTCACGCGTGAAAAATACAAAAAGTGGTCAGAATTTGATTTAAGTTGGATGGGTAGGCTCGGAATTGTAAGGGGAACAAGTTGTCCTGAAGAGGCGTCGCCAAAAAAATGGTCGGGAAGTGCTCTACGTGCTTGTGCGTGAGCTTCTGGTGGCGCGTGAGAGCGCGTGAGAAGGTTGCTGCCGGAGATTTTTACTGGGGTTTGGTTGTCGGACAATGGTGACTTTTGTGGTAGTGTTAGATTTTGTACAACACTAACAGAAACAAGGCAGACGCAAAAAGCTTTGAAAAAGTTGGCGGAAAAAGGCTTCAGGACTTCCCAGAATCGCTGGAATTTATTCACATCGATAAATCTCTCACGATTGCTATGATACCATGTGAGAATATTGTTATTAAAAAATTAACAATGATACAATGAGCCCTATATATATATATATATATATATATATATATATATATATATATATATATATATATATATATATATATATATATATATAACAAAATACATGTCCTACTCCTAATATATATAGGATTAGGGTTATTTATTACTATTTACTATCAAACTAACACCCTTGATATTTAACCCCATGGCATACATACCAAATTCCTTCATGTGAAAAATTAATCATATGAATGAACTTCACTGTCAGTAGAGAACATACCTGACCCAAGACAAGAATAACTGTGGCATTTAATGTATCAATCGCATGGAGTAGCAACTGCAAAAGATGACCAAATGGTGACCACAACACTCTAAATGCCACCCTCACTGTTCTTTACACACAAAAAAATGACATTGAAAGTAAATACCTCATAACCAACTCCCTCTATCCATCCCATTTTATTTATTACCATGCCTAAAGCTCGAGATTCGGCATTGCCAGAAAATTGCCTCTCTAGAGTCTGAGCTAGCTCCTTGACGAGTACCTTGAAGTGATCTATGTTAGCACTGTTAAATAGAGAAGTGGTGTCTGCTAGTTAGTAAATATGCTAAAAGCAAACTGCAAGTGCTAAAGCAAGTTTTCTTCATACAAGCTTTAACCTATACAAGAGGGACGAGGTCAAAATAACACTATGTCAAGGTACAAGGTTTCTACCTAGGAGTCACATGACCAAAGAAGTAGACCATAGGCCTTTCAAGCGGAATTCCTTCAACTGGATCAATAGGCAACTCAATTGGCGTAGCAGCAACACATCCTGGAATAATTATCGATCCTTGACCTATGTCCAAATCCACAAAAGTAGGTTTCCATCCCTGTTTTGCTGCCCAACTAAGAAGCATCCTTGATAAAGTACTCTTGCAAGAATCTGTAGGTCCTACGTAAACTACCCTCGGGCCCAGGCCAAATCAAGTATGTTAAAACTTGTTGATGAAACACACATTTTTCTGATAAAGAATATGTCTAATAGTTAAACAGAAAGGAGCTACGAATTAGATTAGCATAGAAATCCTCAACGTATATCAATAACTAGAATAATATACACTCCCCAAGAGCACCCTAAGAATCACCATTTCCTCTTCCTATCATCCCAAGTGAAATATCATCTTTTGTTTTCTGATAAGGATGAAGTATCATCTTACACAGAAGCAGGCTTCTATCGTTCACATATTACCTCTTATTCTTGTAACCTCTCCAATTTGGATTTCGTGCATTATCATGACAGAAACTAATGTATCTTAAGGAATCGCAACATTAAACAAAGCAGATCAAGAAAAACTTACATGTTTTGCTAAAGGCCGACCTACATAACCTGAGAGTGGCCGAGCACTACTGTATTTCAATTGCCTCTATAGACTTACAGTGGGAACTTCTTTTTAACCTAAATTCATTCTCTCTCATGACCTAAATACATAAGTTTACAGTATCAAAAGCAGCATAGTGAAGATTAGAAACAGATAGTATGACAAAGTATACTATATGGTTTTTCCCGTTTTTATTAGATATCTTCTATTTAGCCGCTTGATTTTGTTCCTACAATGCCTCGTGGGTGGTCAAGCAAGGAGCTGTATTGTCAAAGGCTCACTTGATGTGAGCTTGAGACCTGAAGGTGCGACATAGGTTCTGCGCTTTGTGGCACTTAAGCGGCTCTTCAATATAGGCACCAAGGTGCTAAGCCATGCGTCTCATCTCATTGACCATGGTCTATGTCTGGAGGACAACCACACTAAACTATATTTATTTAACCTAATTGTATTTTTTTTTCAATTTTGTTGTCTATCTAATTGTTGTTTGGGTTTTTTATTACAATCTTTTTTAACTACATATATTTTTTTATGTTTCTCTTTCTCATTAAGACTCACGCTTTGAGTTTAAAGCCTCAATTGATTTAAATTGGCTTTCCTATAGCTTCCTCATTATTTAACTTGATAATACCACCTTCGTGCCATGCAGTGAGTTATCTTTATCACCGGTGCCTAGGATTTCCCCTCCCTCCGCCTCGCTCCTACAACTGTAAACATCTTCTCATGGTACAAAACTTAACAGTAATTTTGCATAAATCAAAGAAAGAAGTTGGTTTTCGAATGCCCCATAAGCAGAAGAGTAAATGATTAAGAAAGAGAAATGAACCTCTTAAATTCTTTGACTTTTATCCTACGCTGAATAATAACCAAAAATGATACCTAAGAAGTGTCAGAATCACTAGGTGAAGCTTTGGCACGATTTCTTCATCCATCAAGTACAGCATGAACATTTATATAACTTATCATCGGCGTCTAGAAAATGAAAACGCAATTAGTCATTCGGTTTAGTGAAGTTCAATTCAACAAAACCATTTCAATACAAAAATGCAGAAACAATACAAAAAGTACAGAGGGCTAGAGAGAGAAGCCACACCTCATCTGCTGTATAATCAATTTCAGTGGGACCATCCATCTCAATTGTTGCTCCATACCAAGTAAAAACCTAGCTCATTTTAAGTTTACCTTTTTAACTTGATAATAACTAATATGGAAGTTAAATAAACACAATTTGAACTTTACAAGAGGGGAAAAAAAAAGCTATACTCAATGGTGTATTGGATGATTGTATTATTAGAATTCCATATTGGGGCCATTCAAAACATTACTAAACCTTCTTATTCGTTGCTGGTTGGTTATTTTTGACCACCGATTTAGCATACAATATCCTACCTTTCCTTTCCAACAAACCTCCCATGGCACACAAATGCTTCCAAGCTTGAGATACTGGGGTGAAAGTGAACTTTCTCACGCACACTATTCCTACTACTTTGGGAGATCTTCATGAGCTGCGAGTAGGGGTGGAAAATCGACAAATCGGTCGGATATGAGCGAGTCGAAAATGGATAATATAAAAACGGATAAAAATATCCTACCTATCCATATTTAATATGGACAGAAAATGGATTAACCATTGGATAATATTATGGACCCATATCTTCTTTAATGTTATTATACTTTTTGGAAGAATTTCTAGTCTCCCAAATTTGAGTAACCCCTAATTTGAGTCTTTGCAAATGTAAAAGTTAAATTCATTTTTTAAGTGGATAATATAGATCTTATCTATATTTGAACATTTTTAAAAAATTCATTATTCAATACTTTTTTTAGTGGAATATAGATGACTAATTATTCTTTTTATCCATTTTGCCACTGCTAACTGCGAGATTATCTTCTATTTGGAAATCAACTTGTTAATGAACCAAAATGTGGACAACAATCAAAATCTAGCATATCTAAAATGTTGGCTCATGTTGGTGATTTTGGCATCTCTAAAATTTTAACCGTAGCAAGTCCATGGAACATATCGAGTCATAGGCACTCTTGGTTACATTGCACCTAATTCTAATAGTCATAAATATAACAAATCCTTATCTAGTTATCATGCCTTAAAGAAAACCAGTTAATGAAAATCATCCTCTCAGAAAGAGGCAGCAAAAATAGAGTTCTTCAACATTTTATCATTTTCACTACACATAATGCATATGAGAAGTTGACTGTGTATGGAAGACACTAAGGCGCCCGATTAACCTATGTATCCACGATACGTTAATTCACTCGATATGTTTCATAACCATCACTTAACAACATATGATACCTTACCTCACATCCTTAATTGTTCCACTCCTTGTCCATCAAAAAGAAGAGCCACATTATCCCAACCATGCGAAAATAGAGATAAAGACAAGGAAACAAAGCCATGTTGACTGGAATTAAACAAGCATACACATCAACAAAATTCAATATTACAAAGTCTAACTCAACTTTTTCTCCTTTCTTGATTTCTCAAGGGTCAATACAATGACACACAAACCTAATCAAGTTCAATGGGGCAGCGCAGCTATACAAATCAATTATTTGGAAGCAGCAAATTATCAAATTCAGAGATCCACTCTCTCTACTCCGGCCAGAGAATTGCTCTCTAGTTGGTTACAAAGAGAGAGTTCCCAAAAAGAAGTAATCTCTTCTTGCTCAACTTTAGAAGCAATCAATGTCAACAACCAAACATAAAATAAAGGATCAATCAATCAAAATAAGAGACTACTATCATCAAAGATAAAAAAAATAACTTTAATATTTATCCACTATCCAGGCACTTCATCAACCTATTGAGGCATTTAATATTCATAAGACTGATATAAAGTTATTTTTGAGATATCAGTTTGTATGACACCGGAATAACTGACAATATAACATAATATTTGATATCTGACTAATAAGCATTATTACTTTATAAAGAAAGAGCTAAACGAGGGATTTATTCATGCCATGAAATGGTTTTCACATAACACCATAAGAATAATGACCATAAATTAATATAACATCCGTTTAAATGTAATAGTTCAACCTAAGGAGTTAGATACATCCCAAAGACCATAAAATAACCCTACAATATGATCATAGAGTATTGTTTGGTCAGCTTTCAAAAAGTTTAACTAATTCACTCCAAGAACAAGGTGAAATCCTAAGCATTACGAATGACAAAACAACAAAAAACAACAGGACGAAAGCCCAAACCTAACATACATAAACATTATTGCTGCCTATCAACTTCCCAAGGAAAACAAGTCATCAGTGCAAAGTTCACACCACCTCCATCGGCCTAATCTTATATTGTCTATACTCTTGAAACACTTGTTTTCTACGGCATACCACTCAAGACGACTTTCAGACTGTACATTCATAAGAATTTTTCTATCCATGTGACCCATAGGAATAATAACCCCCATGTTGAGATTAGACATGCCCAAATCAATTATGTACTCCTTAACCTACATATGATTCTTGGAATCTTTCAACATCCAAATATCTATGATTGATTTGTAAGCATATAGATCAACCAAACACAACATTCTCTTCATTTTCATAAAAAACCAAGCTCTTTCGGGATGAAAGCGACCTTCTGGTAGCACCACCGTACCAAACTCCTCTTTCCCCAAATCGAACGAAACAATTGCATCAATATTGAAGTCATTATTCATATCCCTATATCCAATCCAATAAAACATATCGTCAACCAAAACCCCCCAACTACGAAGATAATACAGGAATTTTGCACTAACAACCTTCCAAGAACGATCTTTCAAACAACAACCATCAGTCCACCTCATAACCTCACACCTAGTATCATTATCAATACCAGGAGCATTAACCAAAATATACTCATTCCTCTCCTTTATATACCCAAAAGCAATACCGTTACAAATAGGAGGAATACTAGTACTACAACAAGCTAATTTAACCAATTCTTGAGTACTTGGATTACATACAGAAAACCCTTCCGGGACAACAAAATAAATTATCTCCCCTTTAGAAAGCCGAAAATTGACCCAACGATCGAAAGTCAAAGTAAAGTCAAAATTATGATTCCCATCAAAATAAACTGATGACATACATAGTCTAATAGTTGTAGTGCGGGAGCTTTGAGTTGCGACATTAAAACCGGCAATACTGTGGAGAAAAAGAATGTATGGTTTTTGAGAAGAACGGGCTCAGTGAAGGGATTTGAAAATCGGGTCAGAAATTAGGGTTTTCCATTCTTTACAAACGCACCTTAATTTACCCAATGACTTTGTGGGTAGCCTCGAGAAAATGTCCATAGTAACATTCTTTGACAGTAGTGTGAAACTGATAATCATCTCAGATTCTAAGGTTTTCTTCTTCATTTTTTTTGTTGTGTTTGTTTTGGTAACTGTGATGGGTTTTAAACAGAGTAATGTTTCTTCACAGTATATTGCTTCGAAAAATCTCATGAATGTACTTTGGAAAATTGGTGGAAGGTCAAAAATACCCTTTTTGATCATTTTCAACAAATAAAATGAAAATTTTATTTCCTATATCAAAGGTATACAACTATTTATTATGAATCAAAATTATTTTAAAATATTATTATCTAAGGTATACACCTATTTATTATGAATCAAAATTATTTTAAAATATTATTTTCTATAGATACCTTTTATATTTTATAACAAAATAAGTGTTTATAGTATATACAACCATTGAGGCATGAAATAGCAGTGGCGGAGGCAGGATCTTCGTGAAGGGAGTTCAAAAATTTTTTTGTAGCTAGTGGGAATTGAGAACATATGATCTTATGAAGGTTTTGAACCCCCTTGACCATTAAACTACACTTCTGAGTTGTGTTAAGGGAGTTTAAAACTTAATATATAGAGGTAAAAAACAGATTTTGCCTTATATATGCAGTGTAACTTTTCGGCGAAGGGGATTCGGGTGAACCCCCTTGCGCCCCATAAATTCGCCCCTGCATGCGCGTACATCTGGACTGCCCCGAATTTAGGGGCTTTTTGCTGTTGTATTCATGAATACATGTCGCGGATACATGTGAAAACATGTGCGTACAGTTGGACTGCCCTGATTTTAGGTGCTTTTTGTTGTTATATTCATGAATACAGCTGCGCGACTACATGTGAATACATGCGCGTACAACTGGACTGCCCCGATTTTAGGGGCTTTTTGTTGTTGTATTCATGAATACATGGCACAAATACATGTGAATTGTCATGGGCGGCTTTCCAGTCGTTCCCCATGACCCCTTGGACGCACCCCATGGCGTCCTAGCAAGCCTCCCAACGCCTAGCGCCACAGACGGCCCCGTGGTCTTGGCCGCGCCAAGTGACAAGCACGCATGTGCCTCTGTCGCCCCACTGATTTCCCTCGCTAGCGCGCAGCCACAAGCAGCTGACAATGGACTTGTTTCTACCTCTGTAGAAAACTAAGTCCTTTTTCCCTGTATTACTAGAGTAGTTTTATTCCATGTACTTTCCTTATGTTTCTCTAGCATAATTTTGTCTATTCCTGTAATGTTGGTTTATTTTTTTAAAGCATTATTAGGGGGGATCAAGAAATCAAACAATTTTTAGCAAGCAATTCTCTGTACCAGTGTCTCTCCCCCTCGACACCGGGTTGCTTTCTTTGTACAACTTTCATTAATGCAATCAAGGTTTTATTCAATTCTCATTACTGTTCTCTCAATTGTTGGCATTGGTTTTCCCGCACGGAACTGGAAATCTCGTCTAGCGTGCGGAGGGGACTTCACTTGGCGGACAGCAACCACCCTGACATCAGTTTCTTAGCCTTACATCGCCCTTCCAAAGAATCTCAGGAAGGCACCGCGTAACAGTTGGTATCAGAGCCTAGGCTCGACATCGGACGAGGGAATGCATTATCATTACCACCATTTCTGACGATGGTGAATTATGGGGACCCCATTGTGGCCCTTGGGGAGACGGTCGGCGTACTACGGCCCATCGTGGATACGGTGACGGAACTGAAACATCCTAGTGCAAAGGTTGGACGACCTGGACCGCAGAATACCCCAGGTCGAAGTTGACATAGAAAACATCAGTCGCGACTCTGAAGGAGACCGGCAAACGACAGCTACTGAGGCAGCCATAATTTTTGATAAAATCGAGGGCCTCCAGAAAGAGCGCGCCGAGGATTTAGCCCATAGAGCACATGAGGCAGACAGGATGACTGCCATGCAGCAAACTATCAACGACTTGACAGGCCAGCTCAATGTTGTCAATGCTTCTCTGCAAGGCTTGCTTCGAGGCGTGAAATCCAATCGGGGGTGCTGCGAACCTCGCCCCCTTGGCACAGAAACTGAAGATCCCTGAGCCAAAGCCATACAGTGGGGCTAGGAATGCTAAAGAAGTGGAAAATTTCATATTCGACATCGAACAATACTTCGATGCCGTGGGAGGCCTAGAAGAAGCCAAGAAGGTAGCAACTGCTGCCATGTATCTTCAAGGTGATGCTAAGCTCTGGTGGGACTGGAATTCTTGAGACAGACCAACACCATACCCGTACCATATGCGGACATGCTTATGATGATGGGGGTAAACGGGGCCACACCCTGTATTATTCCGTGCATATCTAAGAAGATGGCCGCTGAGAACATCTCGGCCTTGCAACTAAAAAAGGGGGTCAAGAGACATGAACCTACATTTCTGGCTACCCTATGTATTGAAGAGGTAGAACGCTCATCGGGACCACTCCCTACACCCGTAAAGAAGCTACTACTGGAATTCGAAGATGTCATGCCACAAGAAATGCCGAAGCGACTTCCGCCTAGGCGCACTGTGGACTATGAGATTGATTTGGTGCCGGGTGTGAAGCCACCTGCCCGGGCGCCTTACAGAATGTCACAACCCGAACTCACCGAGCTTCGGAGACAATTGGCGGAAATGCTAGACATAGGGATCATCATACCCTGTAAGTCCCTATATGGGTCCCCTGTGCTTTTCCAGAAGAAACATGATGGTAGTCTACGCCTCTGCGTGGATTATCGGGCGCTGAACAAAATTACTGTGAAGAACAAGTATCCTATTCCGCTCATGGCAGACTTGTTCGACAGATTGGGGAGTGCTACGGTGTTCACAAAAATTGACCTGAAGACAGGGTACTGGCAGGTCTGGATTGCTGAGGGTGATGAACACAAGACGACTTGTGTGACAAGATATGGGTCGTTCGACTTCCTAGTCATGTCGTTCGGCTTGACTAATGCCCCAACCACGTTTTGCACCCTAATGAACCAGGTCTTCCGAGAGTAGATTGATGGATTCGTGGTGGTCTATTTGGATGATATCGTGGTCTATAGCCAGACACTGGAAGAACACTTGGAGCACTTGCAGAAGGTCCTAGCCCGGTTGCGGGAGCATGAGTTGTACGCTAAGCTATCCAAGTGCTCCTTTTCTCAAAAACAGATCGACTTCCTCGGGCATGTCGTTGAGGAAGGGCGTATCAAGATGGACCAGCAAAAGATCCAAGCCATCACATATTGGCCTCCATCCAAGGATATCCATGCCTTGAGGGCATTGGCCTATGCAATTTCTATCGACGATTTGTGAAGAACTACTCTCTCATCGCAGTACCATTAACTGAACTCCTCAAGAAGGTCACGCCTTGGGATTGGGGTCCTAGGCGAGTGGAGGCCTTCAATGCATTAAAAGCGGCTATGTCTAGTAGCCCCGTCTTGGCCCTTCCTGACTTGGCCAAGCCCTTCGAGATACAAACAGATGCTTCCGACTATGCTCTTGTCGGGGTCTTACTACAAGACGGGCATCCCGTAGCATACGAGAGCCGGAAGCTTAAGGATGCACAGCGGCGCTATGCCGCCCACGAGAAAGAATTATTGGATGTCGTTCATTTCTTAAGCCTTTGGAGGCATTATCTGCTTGGATCACCATTCGTTGTCAAGACAGACAACACAGTTGTTAGTCATTTCATGACCCATCCGAAGCTGAATGGCCGGTAGGCCCGATGGCAGGAAATCCTGGCGGAATTTAACTTCAACCTGGAGTACCGAAGTGGGATGTCTAATCATGTGGCCGATGTACTCAGCCGCAGAGCGGACCTAGCATCGGTGTGCCTACTCTCCACCCTAAGGGGGAGTGAAGTAGACACCACCATTAAGGACCAGATACAAGATCTACTCATCAAGGATCCCGCTGCACAGTATTTGGTTGATCTAGTAGGACAGGGTAAGACTCTCCAGTTCTATATGGAGGATGGTTTCCTGAAGGTAAAAGGGAACCGACTTTATGCTCCNATACAGGATCTACTCATCAAGGATCCCGCTGCACAGTATTTGGTTGATCTAGTAGGACAGGGTAAGACTCTCCAGTTCTATATGGAGGATGGTTTCCTGAAGGTAAAAGGGAACCGACTTTATGCTCCAAAAGGAGGGGATCTGAGAAGAACTCTCTTGGCGGAATGTCATGACACTCTGTGGGCCGGCCATCCCGGCGAAGAATGCACCATGGCATTGCTTCGCCGTGCATATTATTGGCCCCAAATGGCCGACGATGTCGCGCAGTATGTGAGGACTTGTCTAGTATGCCAAAAGGACAAGTCCGACCGCGTGACACAAGCGAGACTCTTGGAACCTCTAGTTGTTCCAAAGAGACCTTGGGAAAGCGTGTCGCTGGATTTCATCACAGGATTGCCAAGGTTGGAGATCTCACAACTATCTTGGTTGTGGTGGATCGGTTTCCAAAGTATGTCACCTTCATTGCAGCACCTCAATATATATCAGCAGAAGATACAAATCGACTCTTCTTCTTTCATGTCGTCAAATATTGGGGCATGCCCAAAGACATTCTTAGTGATCGCGATTCACACTTCACTAGAAACTTTTGGACCCAATTATTTAAGTGCCTCGGGTCAAAATTGAGTCACATCTCAATTTTTCATCCACAATCCGATGGCCATACGGAGCGATTCAATGGCATGTTGGAGGAATATCTCCGCCATTTTATTACCGGATCGTAGAAGAATTGGGTGAAGCTCCTGGATGTTGCCCAACTGTGTTTCAATTCACAAAAGAGCTCCAGTACAAACAAAAGCGCTTTTGAAATTGTTACCGGGCAACAACCGCTACTCCCACACACCGTGAATGCACCAAACATGGGAAAATCTCCTCGTGCTACTAGCTTCTCAACAGAATGGAAGCGGAATATGGAGATAGTGCAGAGCTATCTAGTTAAAGCCCAGAAGAGAATGAAGATGCATGCTGATCAGAATCATCGCTTTGTTCAATACCAAGTAGGAGACAAAGTGATGGTCAAAATCCCAAACCGGTACTATTCGAGGCCCCGGCTCAACCGGAAAAAGGCGGGCTGAAGCTATTCTTGATGACCGGGTAATTCATGCCTCCAGGAAGGATAACCAAAAGTTCTTGGTAAAATAGCAAGGGTGTGATGCAGAGGAGAACACTTGGGAGAGGGGAACAAACC
>ML431904.1:0-164084 GCA_005239525.1 Nicotiana knightiana | reverse complement strand
TTATACATAGATCCGTTCTTAGTTTTTTTTGGACCTATTTTTGTTCTACTTGTTCAAAAATGATCTACTTGGATTCCGCACCGACCAGGGGTTTTCACATGCCTCTCTGTTTTTTTCTCTCTCTATGCAATGCCAGAGTCACCCTTTTGCTCGATCTCCTTTTTTGGCAAAGCTTTGACCATAGCAATTCAAAATCAGAGACTAGATCTCATTTTTGTTTACCCTTTGATTTCCCCTCTGCCAAAATGTTTCCTCGAAGATTTGCAACATTTGAAATTCGAACATTTTTACTGAAATTGGAACCAAAATGCCGCTCAAATGCCTAGTCTAAACCCTAACTCGTCCTTGTAAATACCATCCAATAGAAGCTTTCCGGAGGATGGTTCAGGGCTGTCTCAAATCCTAACACTACTGCACTCTTGTTTTTACTTCCAAAAAACTCTCGCATATTTTAGTCTCCGCTAATTTTGCGCAATCAAAAGAAGAGGCACTCTTGTTAGTCGAACAAATTTGATGACGACTAATACTCACATGAATAGATTAGTATGTTAGTCGTTACTCTTGTGTCGCCTACTTTAATTACCATGATCTGCTTTTTCTTACTTCAACAATTATATGTCTAGAATATCACCTCTTTGTCCAGCATGTATAAAGATAAATTCTTTATTCATTCTCCGAGATAAGTCTAAATATTATAGAAGGCATTAAGTTAGAGGTTAACTGTCTATGTTCGGACTGCTGTTGTTTAGTAGGAATTTGAAAGGATTAACTTCCTTAATAAAAACCATGTGTTTTTTATAGGATTTACTGATTTGAACTGAAGGTTTATAACTTGAATTCCCTTTAGTATATAAAAATAAGATTTTTATAATAAGACATAAGTTTCTGTTAGAATCCATGATCTAGATACCATGGCTATGGGAATGGCACAACCAGTCTTATGTAACTAGGATTCATGATAAAGTGAGATTAAAATCCAGAGATTATATGTTAGGTTTATTTCTCATTTTTCGAAGAATATAAATTATTTAGTGCTATATATATGAAGTAGAAACTTCCTGTTATGTGGCATTGCTAAGTTTTTGTCACGACTCAAATTTCCCTCCGTTGGGTATCATGATGGCACCTAGTCTTAGGGACTAGGTAAGCCTAACATTTCCACTGAACAATAACAATAATAAAGGAATTTTAAAGATTTCGAAATAGAATCCTTGACAGAGTTTAAAATTTCCCAAAACCCGATAAATACAAGTCATAAGCTCTACGAAATCATTCTATGAAATCTAGGTATAACTGTCCAGGAATAAGTAAGTACAATTGAATAGAAATAAAACAGGAAGGTGGCTCCGAAGCCTGCGAACGCAACATCAGGTTACCTTGAGTCTCCTCAGCAACGATATGCGCAGCTACCAACAACCATAACCTGAAGATGCACACAAAAATGTGCAGAAGTGTAGTATGAGCACACCACAGCGGTGCCCAGTAAGTATCAAGACTAACCTCGGTGAAGTAGTGGCGAGGACTAGTCAAGACACCACCGGTCTAACAAGTAAAAAGGCATAGATGTACAACGACCGAAACAAAATATTTATCTAACAATTTCTCAAAGTAATTAACGATACAATCGAATAATACGGAAGGAAATTTAATAACCACGATCAACGGACAACATAGTAGAAATACGCAAAGAGAATGGAAAGAATGCAATCCAAATGGTGGGAAATTCAACCCAATAAAAACACTAGCAACTCAACACTGCATCAATTTATTCACGTCAGGCCTTAGCCAATAACTCAATAAAACTGATCAAACCTTCGAGTGAAAACCTTTAAATCGTGAGTTCATTTTGAAAACTTTGAAGATATAGTCATTTTGGATTAGAGAAATTTCTTCTTTGAAACAAACTTTCTCTGAATGTATATTTATATATTTTTATAAAGAGAAATCTTTATAACATAGTCTCTTCAAATACGAGGTGTTCAAATACACTTTCCCAAATACTGCTCTTTCAAGTATCATCAATATACATGATGTTAAAAATATATTTTCTCAAGTATTGTTCTTTCAAATATCCTCAAAACACGTGATGTTCAAAATATATTTTCCCAAGTACTCCTCTTTCAAATATCATCAAAACAAGTGAGGTTCAAAATATATTTTATGTTTTCCCAAGTACTGCTCTTTCAAATATCATCAAAACATGTGATGTTCAAAATATATTTTCCAAAGTACTGCTATTTCAAGTATCATCAAACACGTGATATTTAAAATATATTTTTCCAAGTACTGCTCTTTCAAATATCATCATTCTGCAAGACAAATGTTTTTCAAATATACTTTCGAGAAGAAGTCCTTTAGACATAACTTTTCCTGGAGATAATTGCTTTTCAGTTATACTTATCAATATGTATATTCATATCTTTTGATTTAAATCTCCTCAATCATAAACTACCGGAACTCGGTCCGCCACTCAGAATTTGTCATGCAATGCAGTACAGGGGGAAAGCTTCCGAATCTCTGTCTGTAGTCCCAATTTAAATATGCGATGCAATACAAGGGGAAAACTCCCGGATCTCTGTCCGTAGTCCCAATTTAAATATGTGATGCAGTACAAGGGAAAGCTCTCGGATCTCTGTCCGTAGTCCCAATTTAAATATGTGATGCAGTACAGTGGGAAAGCTCCCGGATCTCTGTCCGTAACCCCAATTTAAATATGTGATGCAGTACAGGGGAAAGCTATCGGATCTTTGTCCATAGTCCCAATTTAAATATGCAATACAGTGCAGGGGGAAACCTCCCGGATCTCTGTCCGTAGTCCCAATTTAAATATGCAATGCAACCATTGAGAAAACAACCAGAATTGTAACGACCCAGCCGGTCGTTCCGATAATTTATCCTCGATTCCCCGTTTCTGCTTCATTTTATGTGGTTCAGCTTCATTTATGTGTGTTGGATCGGTTGGTTCGGGTTCAGAGTGGTCATTATGAGAATTGAGGCATTTGGTCCCTCAAGGTAGCCTAATAGTTGAGAAAGTCAACTCACAGAGTTGCCTTATTGGTGAACGACCTCGGAATGCACATTTTATGGCTCAAATAGCTTTGTTAGGTGATTTGGGACTTGAGAGTGTGTTCGGAATGAAGTTTGGTTGTCCGGTGTAGAATTAGGCTTGAATTGACGAAAGTTAGTTTTTGGTGATTTCCAATCGGCAGTGCAAAATAGGCTATCGAGGTCGGAATGGAATTCTTGAAGTTGGAACATGTTCTTAATGTCATTTTGGATATGTCTGCAAAATTTCAGGTCAATCAGAGGTGTTTTGGTTGATTTCGGTGTAGTTGGCGAAATTTTGAAGTTTCAAAGTTCATAGGCTTGAATTTGATGTAATTTTGGTGTTATCGTGTTGTTTTTGGTGTTTCGAAGGCTCGACTAAGTTGGAAAAATGTTATAGGTTGTGTTGGTATGTTTGGTTGGGGCTCCGAGGGGATCGGGATTGATTTCGGATGGTTGGCGGGGTTTTTGAACTTGGAAATTTGCAGCAAAAGCTGCTTGTGTAAGTTCTGGTGTTGGCCGCACCTGCGGAAGGGCAGCCGCAGGTGCGATGTCACAGGTGTGATGGGCAGTGCGCAGGTGCAAAAAAGGATAGGCAGGGGGATTTTCCTCAGGTGCGAAGTTATGGCCGCACTTGCGAAGCCGCATGTGCGGAAGAATGGCCGCAGGTGCGAAATAGGTCTGTTAAAGTGGGATTCCGCAGATGCGTACCTGGGCCGCAGGTGCGGGTTCGCATGTGCGACTACGTGCCCGCAGGTGAGGAAATGCTGGCAGAAACAGTATATAAGAGGGATCCGTGAAATTCATTTCATTCTACCACTTTTGCATGCGAGAGGAGCTTCTTTGAAGGCAAATTGGAGAGGGGATTCGTGATTCTTTCGTGAAGGTAAGTTTTCAAGTTATTAACATCGTTTCTATGCTATTTTGATTCGGATTAGGCTTGTATTTGAAGAATTAAAGTAAGAAAATTTTGGAAAATTAGAGGAAGGAGTTGGGAATTTCTTTTGGCAATTTTAGTGGGCAATTGTTGTCCGATTTTGATGTTTTTGGTATGCACTGTCTCGTGGGAGGATAAGGGTTCTTGTGATTGTAAGTTTTATCGGATTCCAAGACATGGGCCTGGGGCTCGGGTTTGGCCAAATTTCGAGATTCTTGTATAATTTGATAGTTTTCGATTGGGTTGTGTTCCTTGAGTATATATTGATGATGTTGAATTGGTTTTGGCTAGATTCGAAGCAATTGGGAGCCAATTTGAGGGGCAAAAGCATCGCGGACTAGTGTTGTGGCCCGGTAGAGGTAAGTAATGGTTATAAATCTTGTCCTGAGGGTATGAAACCCCGTACTACATATTTTCTCACTGATTTTAGAATGGTGCACATGTCGGATGACGAGTATGTGGCGCGTACTTATTTTTGGATTGAACTAGGTCCTCTCCGCGGCAACTAATGAGTTGCATATTTACTCAAAACCTTATGTTAAATTATGTTCTAAAGTTTGTTGAAATATTTGGGCTATAAGCCGTGTTTGGGGTCTCGTGCCGATCTGTTTACACCCCTTGTGGGCTTTTTTTTACTGCTGTTTTACCTCACTATGTATTGATGATTTCACTCAACCACATTGTGATTACTGTTTTTGAAAATTAACATGATTTACACTACCTTGAGATTTAAAATGATGTTTTGGGTCGAGTATCCTGTTTTACTGATTCGCCCGATGGGCCTTTTGAGTGGTTCTGCTAAGTGTGGCCGAGGGCCAGAGTGATGGTGAGGTGCTGAGTGATATTAGCGCTTAGGCTGAAGGAGCCCCTCCGGAGTCCATACGCACCACCAGTGAGCGCACTGAGTGCGAGTGCCGAGTGACGAGTGATTGGGAGGCATGAGTTACTGTGAGGTATGCCCGAGGGGCTGATTATGAAACATGTTTTTGCCCGAGGGGCTACTTATGATTTTACTACATTCATTTTGATACTAAATCTTTCGGTTTGAACTTGTTAAAAATATGCATTCTTTAAAGGACTTTTCTGAAGTTGATTTTAAGGCATGATGATTTCACATATCTATGTTATATTGTTGGAAAGAAAGGAGGTGCATCTTGTGATTTGATGAAGTTGATTTTATGTGTTTCTTGTTGCTCAGACCTGATTTATTTTTATTACTACTGGGTTGGCGTACTCACATTACTCCCTGCACCTTGTGTGTAGATTCAGGTGTTAGGGCAGGGTGAGCTGTCTATCTATTCCAGAGATTCTCGGAGGTTTACAAGGTAGCTGCATGCGTCCGCAGTCCTGGTCCCTCTCTTGTTTAATATTATAGAATTTATTTCCGTTGAGAAGTATATTTTATGTAGATGTTCATGACTAGTGACTTCGGGTTCTCGGGGATTGTATTTATTATTCAGTATAGTTTTGACAGTTTTATAAATGTTTAAAGGAAACTTTATGGGTAATCGATATAGTAAAGATGTAAATGGAAGTTTCTTATGATTTGAGTAATGTTTTGGCTGGCCTAGTTCCATGATAGGCGCCATCACGACTGGCCTGGATTTGGGGTCGTGATAGTTATGTATCAGAGTGCTAGGTTACATAGGACTCACCGGTCATGAGCAGGTTTAGTAGGGTCTTGCGGATCGGTACAGAGACGTCTGTACTTATCTTCGAGAGGTTGCGAAACTCTTAGGAAAATCTCATATTTTTAAGAAATTCTTGTCGTGCGAATCCATTGTATTCAGCCAAGAGCGTAACTCTCGAATTCCTTCCATGTATTCGAACACGCACGAGAGTGCTTGGTATCGGTTGTGCATCGACGACTTGTGGCTTCCATGGATGAGATATGATTTTGGGCATGTTGGTAATGGGCCAGTCTGGAGGACTTGAGGCCGGATTCATTATGTGGCTTGATTGCTGAGATTGTCGTTGTGCTGGGGACTTGTATGTCCGTTTGTGTTCTTATTGATGAGAATTGGTGTCTAGATGCCTATCTGGAGGGTGTGATTTGATGGTTAGATATGTTCCGACTGTGAATTGTGTCAACAAGGGTTGGTTGGAAATGTGGCAAGATTCATTGAGTGTTTGATTTCTGTCTCGATTTGGTATGTGGCCTTGAGTTGTGAATATGTTGGAAGACCTCTCGTGTTGTGTAGTTGTGTAGTGAAGCGGATTTCTCTGTTGGGTTATGAGTTCATGGTGATGTCTTTTGAATTGATCATTTGCCCAGTAACGTTCATATATTTGATTGACGGTGTATTCCAGCCATATTAGCACTCCTTGTTATTGTATTCATTGATGGCGTCCTAGCATATTCGCGTAGCCGGGAGTAGCATACTCAGTATCTGAGGATGGCATTATAAGGATTCAGGGAGCAAAGGCTCTATGCCAATTCTCCGAGTGTGAATTTTGGCTCGGTTCAGTAGCATTTTTGGGACACGTGGTGTCCAGTGAGGGTATCCATGTGGTCAAACATGCGTGGGTGGAGCTTCTAGAAGATTGAGATTTCTGTGACCACCGCTCCAGTGTTAGTTCTGCCATCAGCTTCAGGTTTTTACCGCATAATGTGGTGCCTCGAGGGTAGGCGTTGGTTGTGTTCAGATGCAGGAAGGTGTAGTGAGATAGTTTTGGTCTTCAGAAGTGTATGGAGAGATAGAAGTTGAGGCTAAGAGGGCAGGGGTATCCCCTCCGGATTGTCCTAAGGTGTGTGGTCCCTATGTAGTTCTGTAATAATTTCTCTTCTACCCGTAAAAGATATATGTTGTAATTAGAGTTTAGATCGCTTGTGGAAGTTGGCGTGACTATTGCGATGGTAGATGCGAGATTGGCAATTGATTTGAGTTTTAGATGGTTTGGTTCATATAAACTTATGGAGGATTTAGTTGAATCCCACCACAGCATGGTGCCAGTGATGATGTGTGGGCATAGTCTTGTTTGTCTTGATCCTTGTCTTTGAGCCAAGTGGGGGAATTCGTTATTGATAAGTTGATTACATGATTATGTGTGGTATTGGTTTCAGCTCGAGGTATATTGGTAAGTCAGTTATGACCTGCAGGTATGGGGTCTGGGAATGTCACGAGTAAGGGAAATTTCTTCGATATAGGTTGTAATGTACTATGTTGGGTAATTGGGTTCTATTGAATGATTTAGTGGAAATTGTAAAAGGTGTAGTGTGCGCAATGTATGAATTTGCTTGCGGCTTCAAGTGAGTGGATTACTTTCCTAGCATTTTAGTGTGAAAACGGGTCAGGTCGATTCTGTCTAATTGGTCAGTGTGATTGAGATTTACGTTAGAGGATGTCAAGACTGGTGGTATTCTATATCATCACGGATTCTACATATTGGTATCAGGAAGGTGAAGGTAATGGCTTTAGATTCGCAGAAGTTTCTTCAGGGTAAGTTTTTCTAATGTGGTGCATTTGGGGATAATTTTGGGGGTATTCAGTCGCTTATGAGGCTTAGACGGTATGGTTTTGTGCTTGGGTCGCGTGTGGTGAGTCTGGGTTGCAAATTTGTGGTATTACGGCAGGAAGAAGTATCAATTTGAAGGTAAGTTAGAAGAAACTTGGGTAAATAGGGAAACTTGGTAGTAGGCCGGATCGGCATGGTAAGGGATACGATTAGTTCTTTGGGTGTTCATACGGTGAAGAGTTTTTCAGGTGTTTCTTAGCAATGCTCTTGGATTTTTGGTGGCATGCGTAGTTGGTTGAGTTAGAAGAATTCAGTCCTGATGGGTTTGTGTTAGTCAAATGGGATTTCAGATAGTTCCTGGTGGTTTCTACCGTGGTTAAGGGTGCATATTTTCTTATGGCGTGTAGTGAATTTGTTTTTAAATGGGATCTAATGGAAGTTCTTAGCTATTTGGGTGCGTAGTCGCTTGTGGCTCAGAAGGGACCATGGAGTTCCCGCATTTTTCTAAGTTGGCATGACATGTGTGGTATGTTGGTTAGAGTTGAGGTTTGCATATGTGAGGTCACGGTTCGGTTCTGGAAGGAAGGCCATAAATTCTTAGGCAGCATGGGCAGTTTCAGATGACTAGGTACATGATATCACTAATTGGTGCGACTTGATGAGGGTATATATTTCAGAAAGGGCAATGTGTTTGAGTTAAGGGTACTTCATTAGTATCGCGGCACCCTATTGTTGGATCGACTGTTGATATTCAAGGTTGCTTGGTAAGCGGAAGGATTATGGGAGGGTATCCCCCATGGAATAAGTGAGTATTTGGTATGTGTTATGTATTTGAGCGGTGGAGTTATGATCAGATATGGTAATCCGTATGTTTCATGGATTTTGAGACTGAGAGTTCTCATAAACAGGATATTTTGTGGAAGTGAACTGTGAAGAGGTGAGCTCGGCTAGTCGGATGTTAGTATGTACAGTGATCTGTCACTATGAACTTTTCGGTAAGCTATCTATCTATTTTGGGTGATCAGAGTTAATTTAGGGTCATTGGTAGGCTAGGATGGGTGCGTGTTCTGCACCGGGTCGGAATTGTTGGCTCCGAGTTTCTATTCTTGAGAAATGTACCATTCGATTGTGATTGAGTTTATTCATGTTCTGGAGTGATCTATGAGATACCCTTCGGTGTTGCGAGGAGTAGTGATTATTGGTTATATGCACATATGGTGTGGTTCTAATTGGGCGTTATGGCTAGATTTGAGTAAGGTAAGTAATTGAGAGTTGCGGTCTTGAGGCGTGTTTGCTATACACCTTCTGTTTCGGGTGGCATGGTATCGTTCGGTTTCCCCCGTGGTTATGGAAAAACACTTTGAGTACCTGATGGCGAATTTTGAATGGTTATTTATTTTGGGTAAGGTGTCTTGAAGTATTTCAAGTGGACCGGTGTTGGATGAGATCGCACAGTGTCGCGGAGTTATGTAGGGGTATGGCATTTTGGTATTGGATACATGTGTTTTGATTTTCGCAGTGTGTGTCGGGTGGTTAGTATGATATGGTGACGGTAATTGTTAATGACAGGATGGTCCTCTCGTGTGGATATTTTATATGATTTGATTACATTGGGAAGTTGTTGGTAAGTGTCCAAGTTGCACGGGTTTTGGCTTCGAAATATTATCGATGTGTCGAATGGTTAGTGTCATGTTATCAGGGTGGTTGTGATGGATGAGAGGAGGTCATTTGGAATGGCGCACATGTCGGATGACGAGTATGTGGCGCACACTAATTTTTGGATTGGAATCGGTCCTCTCCACGGCGACTAATGAGTTTCATATTTACTCAAAACCTTATGTTAAATTATGTTCTAAAGATTTGTGAAATATTTGGGCTATAAGCCGTGTTTGGAGCCTCGTGCCGATCTGTTTAGACCCTTTGTGGGCTTTTTACTGTTGTTTTCCTCACTAGTTGTTGATGATTTTACTCAGCATCATTATGCATACTGTTTTATTTGAAACTCAGCCTGATTTACACTACATGAGCATTAAAATGATGTTTTCGGGTCAAGTACCCTGTTTTACTACTTTGCCCGAGGGGCTTTTCGAGTGGTTCCACCGAGTGTGGCTGAGGGCCAAGAGTGATGGTGAGGTGCTGAGTGATATTAGTTCTTGGGCTGAAGGAGCTCCTCCGGAGTCTGTACACACCCCCAGTGAGCACACTGAGTGCGAGTGATGAGTGATTGGGAGGCTTGAGTGAATGTGAGGTGCTGAGTGATTGTGAGGTGCTGAGGGATTGTGAGGCATGCCCGAGGGGCTGATTATGAAATATGGTTTTGCCCGAGGGGCTACTATGATATTCCTACATTCATTGCATACCAAATCCTTTGTTTTAATGTTGTCAAAAATGTGCATTCTTTAAAGGACTTTTTATGAAGTTGATTTTTAAGAAATGATGATTTTTTATATCTATGTTATACTATTGGAAACTAAGGCTGTGTATATTGTGACTTGATGGCATTGACTTTATGTGTTTCCTTGCTACTTAGACTTGATTTATTTTCATTACTACTGAGTTGGCGTACTCACATTACTCCCCGCACCCCTGTGTGCAGATTCAGGAGCAGATATCGAGTGTTAGATTTTATTTAGCAGCAAAGCCGGATCGTGGGATATAGAGGTAGTTGTTCAGCGTTCGCAACATCTCTGTTTTCCCTTCCTGCTGTATTTAGCTTGATTTGGAGTTTTGTATTATAATAGTTTATTTTGGCTTATTTCACTAGATGTTCATGACATGTTGGCTCCGGGTTTTGGGGACGATAGTACTTTATAAAATTGGCCTGTTATATTAAGTAATTTTATGTATATTGTTATGAAATGATTGAAACATAAATGGGATTTCCAAAAGAAATTGTGAACATGCGATAGTCCGCTAGCCTAGTTCCACGATAGGCGCCATCACGGCCAGTTAGGATTTGGGGTCGTGACAGTTTGGTATTAGAGCCCTAGGTTACATAGGACTCAACGGTGATGAACAGGTTTAGTAGAGTCTTGCGGATCGGTACGGAGACGTCTATACCTATCTTCGAGAGGCTGGCGAACTTTTAGGAAACATTTCTATCTTTCTTGAACTCTTTCGTGCTGACCTATTGATTCTTGAAATCTGAACTTACGTTGTTTCATTGTCTCACAGATGGTGAGGACACGCCATACCGATTAGGGTGACCAGTCACCAGCTAGACCAACGAGAGGTCGAGGCTGCGATCGAGGCTGTGGTATAGGTAGGGGCCAGCCCGCACAGCAGCCGGGGCAGTACCTCAGGATCCCCCTATCGATCATGATCAGGTTCCCGCTGATGGTGTCCTAGCGGGATAGGATCAGGCACCAGCAGTGCCTACAGTTATTCCGGGTCTTCAGGAGACCCTGTCTCAGATATTGTCAGTATGCACCGCTTTGGCTCAGGACGTTGCCATGTCTTCTTCTGCCACCACAGCTCAGGTCGGGGGAGGCAATCAGACTCCAGCTGCTCGGGCACCTGAGCGGGCTGCACAGGGTATTCAGGCACCGAGAGCAGCCCCAGCTCATCTAGCTGCTCCGGTTTTGGATTATGTGGTCCTTGCTATGCCTGAGGACGAGCATCGCAGGTTGGAGAGATTCAGCAGACTTCAGCCTCCGACTTTCATCGGTACAGAGGGCGAGGATGCCCAGGTATTTCTAGATAGGTGCCAGAGGATACTACGCACCGCAGGTATTCTGGAGACCCGTGGGGTCTCGTTTGTACATTTCAGTTCGCGGGTGCTGCCTTTACCTGGTGGGAGTCTTTCGAGAGGCGTAGAACGCTTGGTTCAACACCTCTTACCTGGCAGCAGTTCTCCACGATCTTTTTGGAGAAATATGTTCCTCAGTCCCACAAAGAGGAGCAGCGTAGGCAGTTTGAGCAGCTGCGCCAGGGAGAGTTATCAGTCACTCAGTACGAGATGAGATTTTCCGAGTTGGCTAGGCATGCTTCTTAGATTATCCCTACTGATAGGGAGATGGTGAGGAGGTTTGTAGATGGTCTTTCTTATCAGCTTCGGTTGTTTATGACTCGGGAGAGAGTATCAGGTGCTTCATTCGAGCAGGTTGTTGACATCGCTCGAGATATTGAGTCTGTTCGTCGCCAGAAGCGGGAGGAGAGGAGGCCAAGAGGCCTCGTGGTTCGGGCAGTTCCAGTGGTGCTCCCTTCAGGGGACAGTTTCAGCAGGGTAGCGGCCGTTCATTCAGGCCTCCTCAGTTAGGCCGCCCAGCATATAGTGGTGCATCTTCGGGGCAGGGTCCCCGTGGTTCTCAGTCAAGCCGTACTTCATTTGGTGCCCTCCCAGCTCAGAGTGCAGCTTGAGCACCTCGAGTTCAGGTTCATCTATATAGGAGTCTTCCAGTGGTCGACAGGTGCTAGGGGTTTCTATCACTCCCCGCCTCCAGCTCAAGGTTGTTCTTTTGAGTATGGAGAGTTCGGGCACGGGTGGAGGCAGTGTCCCTGCCGTTCCGGTGGATCTTCTCAGTAGAGGGGCCAGCCCTCGACTTCAGCTCCAGTCACTTCACCACCCGCCCAGGCAGCCAGGGGTGGTGGTCAGTAAGCTAGAGGTCGCCCTAGAGGGGGGAGGTCAGGCTCGTATGTATGCATTTCCAGCCAGGCCGGATGCTATGGATTCACATGACGTGATTGCACGTATTGTTTCAGTCTGTTTCCGTGATGCCTTCGCTTTATTTGACCCTGGTTCCACATATTCCTATATTTCTTCATATTTTGCCGGTATTCTGGGCATGCCCCGTGAGTCTCTACTCACCTCTGTTCATATGTCGACTCCGGTGGGCGATACTGTTGTTTTGGACAGTGTGTATCGATCGTGCACTGTATCTATTGGGGCTCTGGAGACCCGAGTGGACCTACTGTTACTCAGCATGGTCGATTTTGATGTGATATTGGGCATGTATTGGTTATCTTCGTTCCATGTTGTTCTTGATTGTCACGCTAAGACCGTGACCTTAGCTATGCCGGGGTGTCCGAGGGTTTAGTGGAGAGGTTCTTCCGAGTATATGCCTAGCAGGGTGATTTCTTACCTGAAGGCTCAGTGCATGGTTGAGAAAGGGTGTTTATCTTATCTGGCCTTTGTGAGGGATGTCGGTGGTGAGACTCCCGCTATTGATTCAGTTCCTGAGGTCCGTGATTTTCTGGATGTCTTTCCTGCAGACCTGCCAGGCATGCCACCTGAAAGGGACATTCATGTTGGTTTTGACCTGGTGCCAGGCACTCAGCCTATTTCTATTCCACCATATCGTATGGAACCAACAGAGCTAAAGGAATTTAAGGAGCAGCTTCAGAGCTCCTGGATAAGGGGTTCATTCGGCCTAGTGTGTCACCTTGGGGTGCACCAGTGTTGTTCGTAAAGGAGAAGGATGGGTCCATGCGTATGTGTATTGACTATCGGCAGTTGAATAGGGTTACAGTGAAGAACCGGTATCCCTTGCCCCGCATTAATGATTTGTTTGACCAGCTTCAGTGATCCAGAGTGTTTTCCAAGATTGATTTGAGATCTGGGTATCATCAGTTGAGGATTCGGGATTCTGATATTATGGAGACTACTTTCAGGACCAGATAGGTCATTATGAGTTCTTGGTTATGTCATTTGGGCTGACCAATAACCCAGCCGCGTTCATGCAATTGATGAACAATGTGTTTTAGCCTTATCTTGATTCCTTCATCACTTTGATGACATCCTGGTTTATTCTCGTAGCCAGGAAGAGCATACTCAACATTTGAGAGTTGTGTTATAGAGACTGAGGGAGGAGAAGCTTTATGCAAAATTCGCCAAGTGTGAGTTTTGGCTGGGATCAGTAGCTTTCTCGGGGCACGTGGTGTCTAGTGAGGGAATTCAGGTTGATCCAAAGAAGATAGAGGCGGTGCAGAGTTGGCCCAGACCGTCCTCAGCTACTGAGATTAAGAGTTTCCTTGGTTTGGCGGATATTACCGTCGCTTTGTGGAGGGATTCTGTTCGACTGCTTCGCCTTTGACCCAGAAGGGCGCTCTATTCAGATGGTCTGATGAGTGTGAGGAGAGCTTTCGAAAGCTCAAGTCAGCATTGACTACAGCTCCAGTACTAGTTTTTCCTGCTGGTTCGGGTTCTTATACCTTTTATTGTGATGTTTCTAGAGTTGGCTTGGAAGCGGTATTAATGCAAGACAGTAGGGTGATTGCCTACACGTCCAGACAGTTTAAGGTGCACGAGAAGAATTATCCAGTGCACGATCTTGAGTTAGCTGCCATTGTCCATGCCTTGAAGATTTGGCGGCATTATTTGTATGGAGTGCAGTGTGAATATTTTCACTGATCATCGCAGTTTGCAGTATCTGCTGAGGCAGAAGGACTTAAATTTGCGTTAGAGGAGATGGTTAGAGCTCCTCAAGGATTATGACCTCACTATCTTATATCATCCAGGGAAGGCCAATGTAGTGGCTGATGCCTTGAGTCGCAAAGCAGAGAGTTTAGGGAGTTTAGCTTACCTTCCAGTAGCAGAGCGGCCATTAGCTCTTGACGTTCAGGCCTTAGCAGGTCAGTTGGTGAGATTGGATCTATCAGAGCCCCCGCGGGTGTTTGGCTTGTGTAGCCTCTAGGTCTTCTCTTTACGATCAGATTAGAGCACGCCAGTATGATGATCTACATATTCTTGTTCTTCAGGACAGGGTCCGTCGCGGTGATGCTAGGGATGTGGTTATTGGTGATGATGGCATCATAAGGATGCAAGGCCGAATTTGCGTGCCCAATGTAGATGGGCTTCGAGATTTGATTCTAGCAGAGGCTCGTAGTTCGCAGTATTCCATCCATACGGGTGCCGCGAAGATGTATCAGGATTTGAGGCAACATTATTGGCGGAGGAGAATGAAGAAGGATGTTGTGGAGTTTGTGGCTCGGTGTCTGAACTGTCAGCAGGTCAAGTATGAGCACCAGAGACCTGGTGGATTGCTTCAGAGGGTTGGGGAGGTGGCTTATAGGCTTGCTATGCCTCCTAGTTTATCGAGTATGCATCTAGTATTTCATGTTTTGATGCTCCGGAAGTATGTTGGTGACCCTTCCCATGTTTTGAACTTCAGCACGGTGCAACTCGAGGGTGATATGTCATATGAGGTAGAGCCAGTGGCTATTTTGGGTCGACATGTCAGGAAGCTGAGGTCTAAGGATATAGTTTCAGTGAAGGTTCAGTGGAGAGGGCAGCCAGTGGAGGATGCCACCTGGGAGACCGAGCGGGAGATGCGGGACAGATATACTCACTTATTTGAGACTCCAGGTATGTTTCTTGACCCGTTCGAGGACGAATGTTTGTTTAAGAGGGGGGGATGTAACGACCCGGCCGGTCGTTCCGTGAGATTTACCCCTGTTTCCCCTATTTCTGCATTTGTTATATATCGCTATCCTGTTTTTGATGTGTTGGATTAGTTGGCTTGGGTCCGGAATGGTTATGGTGAGAGTTTAGATATTTAGCCTTTTAAAGTAGCCTTATAGTTGAGAAAGTCAACTATGAGTTGACTTATTGGTAAATGACCTCGGAATGCGGATTTTATTGCTCGGATAGCTTCGTTAGGTGATTTGGGACTTAGGAATGTGTTCATAATATTTTTGTGATGTCCGGTGTAGGATTAGGCTTGAATTTGTGAAAGTTAGTTTTTCGCAATTTCTGGTCGGCAGTGGAAAATAGGCTATCGGGGTCGAAATGAAATTCCGGAAGTTGGAGAAGTTTCGTAATGTCATTTTGGATATGTCTGCAAAATTTCAGGTCAATCGGAGGTGTTTTGATTGGTTTCGGCGTAGTTGGCGAAACCTTGAAGTTTCAAAGTTCTTAGGCTTGAATTTGTGAAAGCTAGTTTTTCGCCATTTCTGGCCGGCAGTGGAAAATAGGCTATCGGGGTCGAAATGAAATTCCGGAAGTTGGAGAAGTTTCGTAATGTCATTTTGGATATGTCTGCAAAATTTCAGGTCAATCGGAGGTGTTTTGATTGGTTTCGGCGTAGTTGGCGAAACCTTGAAGTTTCAAAGTTCTTAGGCTTGAATTTGATGTAAATTTGGTGTTTTCATGTTGTTTTTGGTGTTTCGAAGGCTCGACTAAGTTTGAATGATGTTATGGGATATGTTGGTATGTTTGGTTGAGGTCCTGAGGGCCTCGGGTGTGTTTCAGATGGTTAACGGACCAACTTTTGGCTTAAAAGCTGGGCAGATTGCTGCTGGTGTGAGGTTCTGGTTTCCTTCTACGCGATCGCGTGAGGATGTTTGCGATCGCGTAGGGTAAATTGGTGAGGCAAGATTTTTGTTAATCGCGATCGCGTAGTGGAGGTTGCGATCGCGTGAGTATGAGGTGGTTGGTCAGGGCGATCGCATGGTCTTGTTTGCGATCGCGTAGAGTTAAAGGGGCGCGAGGGTGAGTTGAGCCTTTGTTCTTCGCGATTGCGTGGAATGGTTTGCAATCGCGTGGGTTTAAGTCCTGATGAATCGCGATCGCGTGAGGATGTCTGCGATCGCGTAAGGTGAATTGATGGGGCAACATGTTTGTTCTTCGCGATCGCGTGCCAAAGTTTGCGATCGCAGTGAAGGAATCATTTTATCTGAGCAGAATGTTTAAATGGCTAGAAGTGCGAATTTGGTTTTTACTTTTTCCATTGTTGCATGCGAAATTGAGAGTTTTTGAGAGGGATTTGAAGGGAAATCAAGGGAAGTCATTTGGAGGTAAGAATTTCAACTTCATAACACGTTTCTATGTAAATTCTTAAGTGACTAAACCACAAAAAATTCTGCAAATTTAGCCAAGTTGGGGAAGAAGGGTCCATGAGAAATTTATTTTTCTTTTGAGGATTTGAGTGGGCAATTGTGGTCCGATTTTAGTGTTCTTGGTATGTATAGAATCGTGGTAGGACGAAGGTTTTAATGATGTAAAAGTTATTGAATTCCGAGATGTGGGCCCGGGGCTGGGGTTTGGCCGAATTTCGAGATTTTTGATTAAATTGATAATTTTCGATTGGGTTGTGTTCCTTGAATATATATTGATAATGTTAACTGGTTTTTGTTAGATTCGGAGCAATCGGTAGCAAATTAATGGGCAAAATCATAGCGGACTAGTGTGCAGCGTTTTGGCTTCGAATTTTATCGATGTGTCGAATGGTTAGTGTCATGTTATCAGGGTGGTTGTGATGGTTGAGAGGAGGTCATTTGGAATGGCGCACATGTCGGATGACGAGTATGTGGCGCACACTAATTTTTGGATTGGAATCGGTCCTCTTCGCGGCGACTAATGAGTTTCATATTTACTCAAAACCTTATGTTAAATTATATTCTAAAGATTTGTGAAATATTTGGGCTATAAGGTGTTTGGAGCCTCGTGCCGATCTGTTTAGACCCTTTGAGGGCTTTTTACTGTTGTTTTCCTCACTAGTTGTTGATGATTTTACTCAGCATCATTATGGATACTATTTTATTTGAAACTCAGCTTGATTTACACTACATGAGCATTAAAATGATATTTTCGGGTCGAGTACCCTGTTTTACTACTTCGCCCGAGGGGCTTTTCGAGTGATTCTACCGAGTGTGGCCGAGGGCCAAGAGTGATGGTGAGGTGCTGAGTGATATTAGCGCTTGGGCTGAAGGAGCCCTTCCGAAGTCTGTACACACCCCCAGTGAGCGCAGCCAGTGCGAGTGACGAGTGATTGGGAGGCTTGAGTGACTGTAAGGTGCTGAGGGATTGTGAGGCATGCCCGAGGGGCTGATTATGAAACGTGTTTTTGCCCGAGGGGCTACTATGATTTTCCTACATTCATTGCATACCAAATGCTTTATTTTAAAGTTGTTAAGAATGTGCATTCGTTAAAGGACTTTTTATGAAGTTGAATTTTAAGATATGATGATTTTGTATATCTATGCAATACTATTGGAAAGTAAGGTTGTGTATATTGTGACTTGATGACATTGATTTTATGTGTTTCCTTGCTACTTAGACTTGATTTATTTTTATTACTAGTGAGTTGGTGTACTCACATTACTCCCTGCACCTCTGTGTGCACATTCAGGAGCAGATATCGAGCGTTAGCTTTTATTTAATAGCGGAGCCAGATCGTGTGATATAGAGGTAGCTTTTCAGCATTCGCAGCATCTCTGTTTTCCCTTCCTGTTGTATTTAGCTTGATTTGGAGTTTTGTATTATAATAGTTTATTTTGGCTTATTTCACTAGATGCTCATGACATGTTGGCTCCGGGTTTTGGGGACGGCAATACTGTATAAAATTGGCCTATTATATTAAGTAATTTTATGTATATTGTTATGAAATGCTTGAAACTTAAATGGGATTTTCAAAAGAAATTGCGAACATGCGGTAGTCAGCTAGCCTAGTTCCACGATGCGCGCCATCACGACCGGTTAAGATTTGGGGTCGTGACATCATTGGACCTAGAATAAATATTTTCGAAATTTTCTACCGCATAGTTGGAAGGATAAATATTGGGAGTCGGCTTAGAAATCTGCTATAATTCCTGTTTGGGAAGAGGGAGTTTCATGTCTGGTTGATCGGACGAATGATTGTTAGTTCTACATGCTTCTTTCATCATCAACAGTATATGGAAGTGTAAGAGCGAGGCGTTTCTTGATAAGAGGTTATGTACCGGTATTGGGTTGTTCTGAGCAGTTATTGTGGTTAAGAGTTATTGCTATGAGTGTTTGAGTCACGCAGTGTATTATGTGATTTCATCTAGGGTACGTATATGGCTTGATTCAGCATGTTCAGACTTGTTCAATCTATAGTTATGGAAATTTTGATCTTGTATATTATTTTAGAAGTGGGAATTTGGTTCTAAGGTTTATAGGCCAGGATTTGGATTTCGACATTTCAACGGTATTGTGCCATTGGACCTATATGGGATAGGGTGACGTGGGATCACCCCCGGGTATGTGCATGGTAAGCTACGTAACAGTTTGATAGTGTTGGAGAACAACTCGTGGCACGTTCGAGGACGAACATATGTTTAAGTGGGGGAGGATGTAACGACTCGGCCGACCGTTCTGAGAATTTAGCCCCGATTCCCCTGTTTATGCTTCATTTTATGTGGTTCATCTTCATTTATGTGTGTTGGTTCGGTTGGTTCGGGTTCAGAGTGGTCATGATGAGAATTGAGGCATTTCGTCCCTCAAGGTAGCCTAATAGTTGAGAAAGTCAATTGAGAGTTGACTTATTGGTGAACGACCTTGAAATGCGGATTTTATGGCTCGGATAGCTTCGTTAGGTGATTTGAGACTTGGGAGTGTGTTCAGAATGAAGTTTGGATGTCCGGTGAAGAATTAGGCTTGAATTGGCAAAAGTTAGTTTTTGGTGATTTCCGGTCGACAGTGGAAAATAGGCTATTGAGGTCGGAATGGAATTCCAGAATTTGGATTAGGTTCGTAATGTCATTTTGGATATGTCTGCAAAATTTTAGGTCAATCAGAGGTATTTTGGTTAGTTTCGGCGTAGTTGGCGGAATTTGGAAGTTTCAAAGTTCATAGGCTTGAATTTGATGTAATTTTGGTGTTTTCGTGTTGTTGTTGGTGTTTCGAAGGCCCTACTAAGTTGGAATAATGCTATGGGGTGTGTTGGTATGTTTGGTTGGGGCCTTGAGGGGCTCGGGATTGATTTCGGATGGTTGGTGAGGTTTTTGAACTTGGAAATTTGCAGCAAAAGCTGCTGGTGTAAGTTCTGGTGTTGGCCGTACTTGCGGAAGGGCAGCCGCAGGTACGATGTCGCAGGTGCGATGGTCAGTGTGAAGGTGCGAAAAAGGCTAGGCAGGGGGATTTTCCGCAGGTGTGAAGTTATGGCCCCACCTGCGAAGCCGCAGATCCGGAAGAATGGCCGCAGGTGAGAAATTAGCCCGTTAAAGTGGGATTCCGCAAGTGCGGGTCCGTAGGTGCGACTAAGTGCCCGCAAGTGCGGAAATGCTGGCAGAAACAGTATATAAGAGGCATCCGTGAAATTCATTTTATTCTACCATTTTTGCATGCGAGAGGAGCTCCTTTGAAGGCACATTGGAGAAGGGATTCGTGATTCATCAGTGAAGGTAGGTTCTCGGGTTATTCACATAATTGCTATGCTATTTTGATTCGGATTAGGCTTGTATTTGAAGAATTAAAGAAAGAAAAGTTTGGAAAATAGAAGGAAGGAGATGGGAATTTCCTTTGGCAATTTTAGTGGGCATTTGAGGTCCGATTTTGATATTTTTGGTATGTACGGTCTCGTAGGAGGATAAGGGTTCTTGTGATGTAAATTTTATCGAATTTCGAGACGTGGGCCCGGGGATCGGGTTTGGCCAAATTTCGAGATTCTTGTATAATTTGATAGTTTTCGATTAGGTTGTGTTCCTTGAGTATATATTGATGATGTTGAACTAGTTTTGACTAGATTCAGAGCTGTCGAGCCAATTTGAGGGGCAAAAGCATAGCGGACTAGTGTTGTGGCCCGATAGAGGTAAGTAATGGTTATAAATCTTGTCCTGAGGGTATGGAACCCCAAGCTACATGTTTTCTCACTGATTTTAGAATGGCGCACATGTCAGATGACGAGTATGTGGAGCGTACTGATTTTTGGATTGGACTAGGTCCTCTCTGCGGCAACTAATGAGTTGCATATTTACTCAAAACCTTAAGTTAAATTATGTTCTAAAGTTTTTTGAAATATTTGGGTTATAAGCCGTGTTTGGGGCCTCGTGCCGATCTATTTAGACCTCTTGGGGGCTTTTTTTACTGCTGTTTTACCTCACTATGTATTAATAATTTCACTCAGCCGGATTGTGCTTACTGTTTTTGAAACTCAACATGATTTACACTACTTTGAGATTTAAAATGATGTTTTGGGTCGAGTACCCTGTTTTACTGATTCGCCCGATGGGCCGTTTGAGTGGTTCTGCTGAGTGTGGCCGAGGGCCAGAGTGATGGTGAGGTGCTGAGTGATATTAGCGCTTGGGCTGAAGGAGCCCCTCTGGAGTCTGTACAAACCCCCAATGAGCGCACCGAGTGCGAGTGCTGAGTGCCGAGTGACGAGTGATTGGGAGGCATGAATGACTGTAAGGTATGCCCGAGGGGCTGATTATGAGTGACTGTGAGGTATGCCCGAGGGGCTGATTATGAGTGACTGTGAGGCATGCCCGAGGGGCGGATTATGAAACATGTTTTTGCCCGATGGGATACTTATGATTTTACTACATTATTTTCATACTAAATCTTTCGGTTTGAAGTTGTTAAAAATATTCATTCTTTAAAGGACCTTTCTGAAGCTGATTTTAAGGTATGATGATTTCACATATCTATGTTATACTGTTAGAAAGAAAGGTTGTGCATCTTGTGATTTGATGACATTGATTTTGTGTGTTTCTTGCTGCTCAGACCTGGTTTATTTTCATTACTACTGAGTTGGCCTACTCACATTACTCCCTGCACCTTGTGTGTAGATTCAAGTGTTAGGGAAAGGTCAGCTGTCTATCTGTTCCAGAGATTCTCGGAGGTTTGCGAGGTAGCTCCCTCTCTTGTTTAATATTATAGAAATTATTTCCATTGAGTTGTATATTTTATGTAGATGCTCATGACAAGTGACTCCGGGTTCTCAGGGGTTGTATTTATTATTCAGTATAGTTTTGGCTGTTTTATAAATGCTTAAAGGAAACTTTATGGGTAATCGGTATAGTAAAGATGTAAATGGAAGTTTATTATGATTTGAGTGAAGTTTTGGCTGGCCTAGTTGCATGATAGGCGCCATCACAACTGGCCTGGATTTGGGGTCATGACAAAAATATGACAGAACCAATATATATTGCCATAACCGGCGGGAAAGCAAACAAGGCCAAATATAAACTGCGATGAGCAAATCAATACAAAGACTTAAATCACAATGTGGTAAGAACTCGCTCATAAGGAGTAGCCACTGAGTGGAATGCCAAGGACAAAGAGAGAACAACATAACGAGGGGAAAATAAGACAAATATAGAAAGGATTCTATAAATTCAAGTTCGCAACCAACAAACCAAATCATCCCGGACAGGGAATCAACTATAACAAATCTCACTTAGACAATTAGCTTCACCGGATAAACTCAATTTAAATAATGCTCAGTAAATAGGCAGCATATGAAGGAAGACATAGCATAATGGTAGGAAAAATGAAGTTTTCATTTAAGTCAATTAAGATCAAATAAGAAACAAGGAATTCTAGGAAAGTACTTCTAACTTGAACAGGAGGAGATGAGATTAGGAATCAGGAATTCATATATAACATGTTCAATTCATATAAGGGGAACATAAGAACCCAAACTTCCTAAAGGGAAATCAATTTGCAAATAAGTTCGAGTACACAGTCGTCACCTTGCGTACGTGGACTATAATAAACATGGAAGACTCAATCTTAAGGGGTAGTTCCCCCACACAAGGTTAGGCAAGATACTTACCTCAAAGACGACAACCCGGTACTCAAAATAGACTTCTCGGGCGGGAAGGCCTCTGGACGGCTCAAAATCAACTAAACAACTTCAAAATACATATAAAATGTATAAGGAACGATTCCGAATAATAAAGTCTCAATCTTTGCAAATTTATAAAAATCGACCCAAAAGTCGACCTCCGGGCCCGCACCTCGAAACCCGACAAATTTTACAAATTCCGATTATCCAATTCCAATAACATTTGGTCATTCAAATCATCAATTTTCATTTTTTGAAGTTTTCTTTCAAAACCCACAATCCCCTCAACCAAAAACACAATTTAGATGATAAAAACAAGAACTAATTCATGAAATATATTTAATTCTAGTGGAAGAACACTTACCCATTCGATTTGTATGAAAATCCCTCAAGGAATCACCTAAAACCGAGTTCTAGAAGTCAAAATATGTTTTAAATGGTGAAACCCCTGATTTTTGAAACTTATTATCTGCCCAGGCTTTTAAAGCATCGCGATCGCGGGGATCGAGGAGCGATCGCGGGGATCGAGGAGCGATCGCAGGGATCGAGGAGCGATCGCGTAGATGAATAATATCACAGGTCAAAAATTCTCTACGCGATCGCGGAATAGCTTATGCGATCGCGTATAAGGAGCAGGCTGGCTTCCGCGATCGCGGATGGATTCCTGCGGACGCGTAGAAGAAGAACTGGGCACTTCAATTTTACACTATGCGATCGCGTATAAGGCTATACGATCGCATAGAAGGGAGGAACAACAGTCATAACGCAGCAAAAGCCAGATTTTGTTTTCTAAGTTTCAACACCCCCACGCCTATGCGAAACACACCCGAGCCCCCGAGGCTAAAAACCAAATATACAAACAACCTCAAAAATGGCTGAGTATGAAAGATAGAAGCATATAAAGGTACTATCAAACAAGCCCATAGGCATAACTCTCTATCAATACTGACATACCGAAAGCCATATAATAAGGAAGAAGCAAAGCATATGAACAAATCATAAGGATTACATCCTGATAAAAATTCCACTGCGGTACTCAGCCCGGTCCAAACATATCAAATCTCAAGAATCACGAGGGTCTCGCCCTCACTATACGACACATGTTGAATACCTATATACCAATAGAGATCTCCCGCTAATTCATCTCGGCTAACAAAATCATAACGGTCACTTACTCACATCTCAATGGAGTAGCAAATCACAGCTCGAGAATAAAAATACTCAGGAGAATCGCATAAAGCTTACCATGAAGGACGACATGGACTCACTTCCAGTTTCACCACTAGCAAGGATGAATAAAACAATGATAGACACGACTACTACTCATAGAATCTCCCAACAGGATCAAGCAAAAAAAATAGAGTGCAATACATGAAACTCACTAATAAATGAGACAACAAATAATGGGAACTCGTCCTAATAAAACACGACTATAGTGAAATACAATGGTACCCCACTTTAGCACATCAAGCCATACCTAGATGATGATATCTGACACAACAGCCTCTACCCTACTATAAGCAACACATCAACGGGTCGGGTCTTCCCCTCTTAGGCGCCTTCTATCCACCTAAACACCCTGCCATAACTCTACCACCTGAATCCTGAAATAATCTCTCACCATGTGGCTAACATCTCTACACTGAAAATAATGTCTCTGCCGATGTGGCTGTGGAAAACTTACGATACGGATCCTCTCAGACCCATGAGTATCTGAAATGATCCCATGCGAAGCTGGTAATGCAACTGAACTGGTTGACCCAAGATTCTCTACCGTGCTTGAGTCCCTCAATGAATCTATAAACTTCGCCCTCTAACTCAAGCAACCAAGTGAGGTGTATATCTGGCCAACTCACTGAATCTGACGGCGTACTTCATTTGTGACATAGCGCCCTGACGCATCTGCTCAAACTCCGTGCGCTGTATATCCTGGCGGAACTGAGCTACGACCTCCTTCAAAACATCTCCGTAAACTAAATCCATGCTAGTAAGGCTAATTCGGCCAGGATATTCCAACTCATATGCCGGCACCACTGATCAATCAACTACTATGGACCTAAGACGTGACAAAAGCAATCTCGTTCGTCTCCATAATACCTGAAGTACGACGAATATGGTGAAACTCCTCCAGAAACCCTGGGCAACACCTGTTGCCAATCCACTGAAAGATAGAAGGGTGCTACTTCAAGTACCTCTAAATCCCAAGGTGCTCCACCTTAGATGTTGCTGTCCTAACCACGGGCTGAACTGAAACTACATGTCGTACTGCCATGACAACTGGAACTTGACCAATATGATCTCGCTGCTCTGCAGTGTACATGGTGGGAATCTGAACTCCTCCCCTAATCTGTGAAGCAGGTGGTGCACTAGAATCAACCCTACCTGAGCCGATGTACCAATTGTACTCAAAACTGCACTCCGGTCTTCTTAAGTCCGGGGTAGCAATAGGCACCCCCACTACCAGTCCCCTAACTAGGACTACTGACGACTCCTCAATGGTTGCTCTGGTAGGGATCTCAACTGCGGCACGTGCTCCTCGTTGGCCTCTGCCTCTAACCCTTGTGACATTTGCTTCGGGGTAGGATCATCTGGAACCGCCGCTCGTGTCCTCACCATCGGTGAGAGAATAGAACGTTGATTTCAAACTTCTGATCAATGAACTCGCACGATAGGAATGAAGGAAGTTAAATTGTCCTGATAGTTCCGTAGCCTCTCGGAGATAGGTACAGACGTCTCCCTACCGATCCGCAAGACTCTACCAAACCCGCTTATGACTCGTAGCCCCTATGAACCAAGAGCTCTGACACCAACTTGTCACGATCCAAATTTCCCTCCGTTAGTTATCATGATGGCACCTAGTCTTAGGGAATAAGTAAGCCTAATATTTCCACTGAACAACAACAATAATAAAGGAATTTTAAAGATTTTGAAATAAAATTCTTGACAGAGTTTACAATTTCCTAAAACCCGGTAAATACAACTCATAAGCTCTACGAAATCTTTCTATCAAATCTAGGTACAACTGTCCAGGAATAAGTAAGTACAGTTGAATAGAAATAAAACAGGAAGGTGACTCCGAAGCCTGCGAACGCAGCAGCAGGTTACCTTGAGTCTCCTCAGTAACGATCTACGCAGCTACCAACAACCATAACATGAAGATGCACACAAAAATATGCAGAAGTGTAGTATGAGCACACCACAGCGGTGCCCAGTAAGTATCAAGACTAACCTCGGTGAAGTAGTGACGAGGACTAGTCAAGACACCACCGATCTAACAAGTAAAAAGGCATAGATGTACAACGACCGAAACAAAATATTTATCTAACGATTTCTCAAAGTAATCAAAGATACGATCGAATAATACAGAAAGAAATTCAATAATCACGATCAACGGACAACATAGTAGAAATACGCAAAGAGAATGGAAAGAATGCAATCCAAATTGTGGGAAATTCAACCCAATAAAAACAGCAGCAACTCAACACTGCATCAATTTATTCACGTCAGGCCTTAGCCAATAACTCAATAAAACTGGTCAAACCTTCGAGTGAAAACCTTTAAACCGTGAGTTCATTTTGAAAACTTTGAAGGTATAGTCATTTCAGAATAGAGAAATTTCTTCTTTGAAACATATTTTCTCAGAATGTATATTTATATATTTTTATAAAGAGAAATCTTTATAACATAGTCTCTTCAAATACGGGGTGTTCAAATACACTTTCCCAAATACTGCTCTTTCAAGTATCATCAATGTACGTGATGTTAAAAATATATTTTCTCAAGTACTTTTCTTTCAAATATCATCAAAACACGTGATGTTCAAAATATATTTTCCCAAGTACTGCTCTTTTAAATATCATCAAAACACGTGAGGTTAAAAATATATTTTTTATTTTCCCAAGTAGTGCTCTTTCAAATATCATCAAAATACGTGATGTTCAAAATATATTTTTCCAAGTACTGCTCTCTCAAATATCATCAAACACGTGATGTTTAAAATATATTTTTCCAAGTACTGCTCTTTCAAATATCATCATTCTGCAAGACAAATATTTTTCAAATATACTTTCGAGAAGAAATCCTTTAGACATAACTTTTCCTGGAGATAATTGATTTTCAGCTATACTTTTCAATATGTATATTCATATCTTTCGATTCAAGTCTCCTCAATCATAAACTACCGGAACTCGGTCCGCCACTCAGAATTTGTCATGCAATGCAGTACAGGGGGAAAGCTCCCGGATCACTGTCCGTAGTCCCAATTTAAATATGCGATGCAGTACAAGGGGAAAACTCTCGGATCTATGTCCGTAGTCCCAATTTAAATATGTGATGCAGTACAGGGGGAAAGCTCCCGGATCTCTGTCTGGTAGTCCCAATTTAAATATGTGATGCAGTACAACGGGAAAGCTCTTGGATCTCTGTCCGTTGTCCCAATTTAATTATGCAATGCAGTACAGGGGGAAAGCTCCCGGATCTCTGTCCGTAGTTCCAATTTAATTATGCAATGCAGTACAGGGGCAATGCAACCACTGAGAAAACAACCAGAATGTGATAGAACCAATATATATTGCCACAACCGGCGCGAAAGCAAACAAGGCCGAATACAAAGTGCGATGGGCAAATCAATACAAAGACTTAAATCACAATGTGGTAACAGCTCGCTCATAAGGAGTAGCCACTGAGAGGAATGCCAAGCACAAAGAGAGAACATCATAACGAGGGGAAAACAAGACAAATATAGAAACGATTCTATACATTCAAGTTTGCAACCAAGAAACCAAATCCCGGCCAGGGAATCAGCTATAACCTATCTCACTTAGACAATTAGCTTCACCAGATAAACTCCGTTTGAACACTGCTCAGTAAATAGGCAGCATATGAAGGAAGACATAGCATAACGGTAGGAAAAATAAAGTCTTCATTTAAGTCAATTAAGATCATATAAGAAACAAGGAATACTAGGCAAGTACTTCTAACTTGAACAGGAGGAGATGAGATTAGGAATCAGGAATTCATATATAACATGTTCAATTCATATACGGGGAACATAAGAACCCAAACTCCCTAAAGGGAAATCTATTTGCAAATAAGTTCGAGTACACACTCGTCACCTTGCGTACGCGGACTATAATCAACATAGAAGACTCAATCTTAAGGGGTAGTTCCCCCACACAAGGTTAGGCAAGATACTTACCTCAAAGACGACAACCCGATACTCAAAATAGACTTCTCGGGCGGGAAGGCCTCCGGACGGCTCAAAATCAACTAAACAACTTCAAAATACATATAAAATGTATAAGGAACGATTTCGAATAATAAAGTCTCAATCTTTGCAAATTTATAAAAATCGACCCAAAATTCGACCCCCGGGCCCACACCTCGAAACCCGACAAATTTACAAATTGCGATTATCCAATTCCGATAACATTTGGTCATTCAAATCATCGATTTTTATTTTTTGAAGTTTTCTTTCAAAACCCACAATCCCCTCAACCCAAAACACAATTTGGATGATAAAAAAAAGAACTTATTTGTGAAATATATTTAATTCTAGTGGAAGAACACTTACCCATTAGATTTGTGTGAAAATCCCTCAAGGAATCGCCCAAAACCGAGTTCAAGAAGTCAAAATATATTTAAAATGGTGAAACCCTCGATTTTGAAAACTTATAATCTGCCCAGGCTTTTAAAGCATCGCGATCGCATAGAGTAAAAATATGAGAGGTCAAAAATGCTCTACGCGATCGCGGAATAGCTTATGCGATCGCGTATAAGGAGCAGGCTAGCTTCCGCGATCGCAGATGGATTCCTGCGAACGCGTAGAAGAAAAACTGGGCACTTCAAATTTACACTATGCGATTGCGTATAAGGCTATGCGATCGCATAGAAGGGAGGAACAACAGTCATAACAGCAGCAAAAACCAGATTTTTTTTTTCTAAGTTTCAACACCCCGACGCCTATCCGAAGCACACCCGAGCCCTCGGGGCTCAAAACCAAATATATACACAACCTCAAAAATATCATACTGACTTAGTCGAGTAATCAAATCACCAAACCAACATCATAAGCATTGAATTAACCTCAAGATAAATGAAATTTCTCAAAACTTCTTTAAACATGTTGCATTTAAGGTCCAAATCCCGCCAAACGAAGTCCATTTATTTCAAAACTTCACAAATAACACATATAAATCATATCGAACCTGTACCGGATTTCAGAACCATAATACGGGCCCGATATCACAGGTTTCACCTCAAATTTTATTTTCAAACACCTTTATATTTTTCAGAAAATAATTTTCTTTAAAAATTCATTTCTCGGGCTTGGGACCTCGGAATTCGATTCCGGGTATACGCGCACGTCCCATATTTTCTACGGATCCTCTGGAACTGTCAAATCACGGGTCTGGGTCTGTTTACCAAAAACGTTGACTGAAGTCAATTTTATTCAAATTTTCAATACAACATTACTATTTTTATCAATTTTTACATAAAGGTTCCCCGGCTACACGCTCGGGCTGCGCACGCACATCGATGTGAGATAGAAGAAGGTTTTTTCACGACCTCAGAACACATGATTAGCTAGAAATATACAGGATGACCCTTTGGGTCATCATAGTTTTTCCTCCTTGAGACTTGCAGACCAGTATATATATTGTTGAGAAAGCATTGTATAATAACTAAGTTCTTATAGAGTTATTAAGTATCATGTCAATGGTTGGAACTTTTACTTAGAGTAATATGAAAAGGAAATACTATTCAATTCCATTTAGATATCATGTTATAGGACCTGATATCTCATAGGCTAAACTCAAGAGATCTGCGACCCTCCTTTCGTAAGTTAGATTAAAGAAAAAGTAATAGTCATATGTGGGAGTAAAGACCATATACTATGTAATGATAAAAATCGTAACAATATGTGTTTTTGAAGCTACTTAGTCTAAATATATTCATGTGACTGTTTGTGCTTTTTTGTATAGGAACTGTGAATTGATTAGTTGTTTGCAATAATATGTGTATCTTTTATTTATGCACTGTCGTACCAAATACTATCTTTTAATCCTATATTTTCTTTACATGTTGTGCGATCGGAATCATGAAGAGTCTCAATGTGAGACTCAACATCGTCGCGACTATAACCACCCGTAGTCCATCAGCATTGAATTATCTTCATATCGCTGCATTTATATTGCAGCCAGATGATAAACTCATCTGAACAATTGCTCTATATTTTGAGTATTTATTTCATTGGTTGTCATATCCTTTACTTTATGTTAATTTTTTTAATCTTTATTGAGAGTCTATAACATTTGGGAGTCGTCGTTTATGTTTTAAACTAAATTTGGATCACATAAGCGCATAAGGATATGCACAAACGTTTATACTAATGTTGCCCGTATATTATTAGTTCAATGGTTTTCTTAAACTGCTCATCTATTTTTATAAGAAATACTTTTTTACTCCAAATGTTTAGGATAATATCTTGACCAGAATCTTTAAATATTATTTAACAGTAAATCCTTTTACAATTTATTCAAAGTTTGAAGTGTGAATATGTCAAGTTTTTTTAACGCCTGAACAATTTATCTTTGTCAAGTTCAAGAAGAAGTTTAGAAGTTTGAATTCGCTAACAGATCCGTCTCACTTTTCTCGTGAAATTTAATTGGTTTTCCTTAACGAACCATTCAAAGATATTTTGATGAATCTATCTTTACAATCAAAGATTAGCTACTATTATACATTTAGTGTAAGTTGTTTTCTTCATGTACTTACAAAGTGCTAAACCGCTTTTAATAATTAACTTAATTAACCTAAGTTTGGTCGGTTAACTTTTTTTTCTACGGAATTTAAAAGGCTGCTTTAGGAAAACTTTCCTTTTAAAATATTTAGAACCCTTACCTAGAATCTTTAGGTTAAGTAGACCAATAATAGAGTTATACTTTATTAATTTAGTTTAATCAATTTAAGTGTCCTAATTCACCTTAGAAGTAATTAGGTGGCGACTCCTTAACTCTTTTAATTACCCTCAGAATTACCGATATGTTATACTCTAATTTGACCCGGTTAAAATTGGTATAATATACTGTGTCGGCGAGGCGGCTGTGGCGGAGCCCCACCCTAAGGAATTCGTTTCGACAGGATACCTGACTAGTGCCCATTTTAAGGTGGACAAGACTCCCTCGGTACAAGGCCGCTGCGAACCAATATCGAGGTATGTGTGCACCATCACGAAGGGCCTCCTTGACAAAGTCAAAGATGAGTGCAACTGGGAAAATAAGGACGTGGTCATTCCCTCTCCTGAGGAATTTATAACCACACAGGTAGAGAGGTACCTAAGTGTTTACACTTACCCTTTTACATTCAGCCCCTTCATCTTGTAATAGTGGCCTATTGCAAAAGGTATGATGTTACCTTGAGCCAGATTCACTCATCGTTCTGGAGGATCGTCTTCCTTCTCTGCTTCTTCGCCAGTAAGTTCGAGGGATGCTCCTTTACCCTCGATCATCTAATGCGTCTCTACAATCCCTGAATCTATCAAGAACTGATTAAACTTTCCCGCCAAGCCAGCAGAGCCCCATTCTCCAGCATTGATGAGACCCGCGGTCGAGGCTGGATGGGCATGTTCGTCAGAATAAGGACATCGGACCTGATCCCTGCGGGATACATGCCGTTCTCAGAGAGGTGGAACTTTAACCGTAAGTGTATTTACCTAGAATGCTCGTTTTGCCACTTTTTATTTCCTTCAACCCTCGCTTATTTTTAGTTTTTTTATTGCAGCTGTAGCCCAGATGCCGAAATCGGTTCCGGAGTTGAAAAGATAGGTCAGGGCCTGGTATCTTAGAGGCCCTACTCAGAACGGGCTTGGATAGATCTTTACAAGGGTCTATGGGAGGCTCGCACCCACTGTAAACTTCGTCCTTGATGAAGGCATGCTTAACCTCGGACTGGGCCTTCTTTTTTGCTTCACCAGATGAGACCTCTTGTCCATGCTTAATTTATGGGTAGTGATTTCCGGTGGGATCCCTGTCACATTGAGATGGGACCAAGCAAAGCAATCCATGTTAGCTAAAAGAAATTGAATAAGTTTTTTCCTCAACTCGGGGATTAACCCCGTGCCCAGGTATACATTTCGTTCGGGCACATGCTCGATCAGTATGACCTTTTCCATCTCTTCGACCATTGATTTGGTGACATCAAAATCACCAAGAATTATGAAGGATCGAGGGATCCAATAATCGTCGTCCTTGTCGGTCCCTTGCTTCTCTGATTGGGTCGAGGCCGGTGTCTGTGGTTGCTATTTGACCTCCTATTTTCCCTTCAAATCCGATCCCTTTGCTGATGAGAGTGACGATATTGGTATCACTTCGTCGACTACAAACATCTCCTTGGCAGCGGGCTGCTCCCCGTATACCGTTTTGACTCCCTTTGGTGTCAGGAACTTTAGAACCTGGTAAAGGGTCGAGGGTACTGCCCTCATATTATGGATCCATGGCCTTCTGAAGAGGACGTTGTACCTCATGCCACCCTCGATCATATGTAACTTTGTTTCTTGGAATGTACCAGACACGTTCACTAGCAAAGTAATTTAACCTTTGGTGGTTTCACATGCCATGTTGAAGCCTTTAAGTACTCAGGCTACGGTACTACTTGATCCTATAGGCCGAGCTATTCTACGACCCTCGATCGAATAATGATGGACAAGCTGCCTGGATCAATCAAAACACATTTAACTTTAGTTTTATTCATAAGAACAAATCTTACCAGTGTGTCATTATGGGGTTGTAAGATTCCCTCCGCATCCTCGTCGTTTAAAGACAAGGTCCTTCTAGTACATAATCCCGAGTCTGCATTTCTCTTGTGATCGACACCTTGGTGCGCTTAAATACGGGCCCTAAGGAATATCAACCCCTTCGATGATCATGTGGATCACGTGGTGCGACTCCTTTTTCTCATTCTGTCTGTTTGAATCTCTATTCTTGAAATGGTTCTTAACCTGATCACTTAAGAATTCTCGGAGATGCCCCTCATTGAAAAATCGGGCTACCTCTTCCCTCAGCTATCTGCAATCTTCTTTTCTATTACCATGGGTGCCGTGATACTCACATTCGATAGGATTTCTTTTGGCCGGATCAGTCTGCGGAGGTTGAGGCCACTTGGTGTATTTGATGTTCCCGATGTCTAATACAATAGCTGACGCGTCCACATTGAAGTTGTATTCCGACAGTCGTGGTGCTTCTTTGGGCTCGACATTCCTGTTGAAACCACTCTTACTCATGAGCCCTCAGGAGCTCTTTCCTTGATCATTTCTTCTATCACCTCGAACGGGGTTGCGTACAGGACCGTTGTTTCTCAGATCTCCACCGTATGGCTGATGTCGATCTCTATTTGCCTGTGGTTCCTGGTCAATATCCCTTTTAACTCTGTCGATGGGCCTGATTGGATAAACGGACCCGGGAGGAGTTTCCAACTGGTCATCGTCGACCCTAATCTTTGACTGGTACCGATTACGCATGTCAGCCTAGGTGACATCCGGATATTCGATCAGGTTCTACTATAACTGTTATGAGGCTACCAAACTTCGTATGTTTAGCCCTTGAGTGAAGGTCGAACGGCCAAATAATCGGCAACCAGGGGTAGATCCATGCTCAATTTGGAATCGAGAAACGAACTCTTTGAGCATCTCGTTGTCTTTCTGCTTCACCTTGAAGAGGTCTGACTTCATAGTCTCGATCTTTATGGCTACGACATGTTCTCTAACAAAGGAATCTGCGAGCAAGGCAAAAGAATCAATGAAGTTGGGTGGAAAATTATGGTACCATATCATCGCCCCCTTTAATAAGGCCTCTACAAATTTCTTCAGCAGTACAGTCTCGATTTTACCGTCCTCTAGATCGTTCCCCTTAATTGTGCATGTGTAAGAAGTGACATGCTCATTGGGGTCAGTTGTTCCATTATACTTGGGAACTTTTAGCATGCAAAATTTCTTTAGAATGAGTTTAGAGCTGCGCTCGGGGGAAGGGCTTTTTCACGAACTTCTTTGAATTCAAACCTTTCAAAATCGGTGGTGCCCCAGAATTTGATCAACTCTGGGGTTATATGTTTCCAGTTTCTTGTCATTTGCTGCGATCTTCTTCTCTCCCGATTCAATTTTCTTTTCCAGCTCGTTGAGCATTTCCATGATAGTGGGGTCGGTCCCTGATTCATTCACGTTTGATCGTCTCAGCACTGGTTCGACCCTATGAACAACTTCCTGCGATGGCTCGGGCTCGACCCGACTCGGTGCATGGTTCTGATTTTGGAGTTGTGCTATTGCAGCTTGATGAGCCTGCAACATTTCAAATATTATTCGAAGGTTGATTCCGCCTTCTTTGCTGCCCTGTGCGTTATGACCGGCTGATCGAATGTCTCTACAAATGCTATTTTCGAGATCGACGTCCAGATATGCATTAAAGAAAATATGGGAACTAAAGTCGATAGGGTCTGCAACTGGTCTCCCTCGAGGTCAACTGGAGGCACTTCGTTCCCTAGGGCGGCTATGTTGTCGTATTCGCCGTGAAACCCAAGGCCATTGTCGATATAAGTGGTACTGCTTGAGAGATCGACATGCTGAACCAGGAATCAAAACGCTTACAAGAAAAATTATAAAGAAGTGTGTGTTATGAAAATTTTTACCATACAATCACTATTATCCTTAGCCACACGGCTGACGCCAAACTATTTACCTTTAAATCGGATAACAATTAAATTTATAAGTAGTTTTAAGGATATATGATTTCACTTGGCACAAACTGAGAAATATGAAAATTGATATTAGAAATTGACTATAAATAGAAATAAAGCAAACCTATGGAATGCACAACTTTGGCCCTCGAGCTAGGTCGCTCTCGAACCAACTGTGTATGCTCTTGAAAAGTGTGAACTAAACAACAATGTGTGAAAGCTTAAGAGAAAACGTAATATATTGCTTCGTTGTGGGTGAATCTACTTATGGTACAATTCTAAATACAGTAAGAAAATCCCATGACTGGCTTATTAACCGGCCTTGACTTGATATGTGTCGAGATTCCCGCCGTGATCCTCTCTCGATCTCGGACATTTTGGCTTACCGTTACTCGGTCAGGTAAATCCCCTTCGATCTTACTCGTCCTCGGTTCTACTTGGTCTCGATCTTGGTTGAGCGTCGCCCTGGACCATCCTCGAGTTAAGGGTTCAACAACACGACTCCATATTGAGGCTCCATACAATACGAGGCCGTACCGTAGCCCATCATGATTCAACCCCGATTAGTCACAAGAAGGGTAGGATCATTCTGACCGTATACAATTATATTATAATCTATTTATCTACATCAATATCTACATTATTATTAAAGTATGAATGCAATATTAATCGACCAATTTAGCGATAAATATATTGATTAACTTTTAAATCTTTTTTGATAAAACTGTAATACCTATTAATGAGACGTTAGCCTACACTTGAATTCTGAGTTCTCTGAAAATTAGGATACTCTAAACATGGAATTGTCTTCTTGAAATATCCGGTCCTCCGGCACTGGTATTTAGGAACACTATCGGATTCCACCTTCACAGTAAATACGCTTAATCTCAAGAATTTTAACAAGAAAATAAATGGAGAACTTGATGTGGCATTGAAATTCTTTTGTTTTTCCTCCTCTCCGTCCCTCTAGCAGTTTGCATTGAAATTCTTTTGAAACCATACGTATAGTGCTTACAAGATTTTCTTTTCTGTCATTATTGTACTTCTATTTTCTTCCCTCACTGTTGCTATAAACTTAAACTAATTATACAGTCATTAAAGAAAGTAAAAAGTATGAAAGCTATTTAGTAGTTTTAAAAGAAATTATTTGTACTAGCATGCTTTTTCAGTCTTTTTTATTTCCTTCTTATTTTTAAATATTCATTCATCGAGATAAAAAATATTGTCGGGAGTTATTTCTCCTATGAACTTTGGAAATCTTTCGAGTTCATTCCTATTATCACAAGAGAGAACTTTATTTTAATACAAACTTCTTAGGAAAAAAAAAACATTTGATTTTATGACGCACAAAAATTAAATAGTTAATACCAGCCAAACAACCACTAGGTACTAATACAACCAAACTTCATGCATGAATATACAAAATATTGAAGTCACGTCTAAAGTTCTCAAAATTATAAGATACATACTCTTAAGTTTATTATCATGTTTTAATAGAATAATAGAAATCACATTAAAATTCTCTCAAAATTTGCAAATTAAATAAGATTACAATTGCTCATACTCTTTCCTTCATCTAAAATGGAGGATCGAGGTAGTACTTGATAAGTGGGGATTTTGACCACTTATTAGTACCTTTTGACTTTCATTTTAGTTCAAAAATGTTTAAAGGTATTCCTGAAAACTGACGAGACATCCTTACTTGCAGGAGTCTTGAAAAAATGAGCCACTATGATGAAATCCAACTCAAGAAGGAGTGATCTGAACAAGGACAAAAATCAAGCACAGAAGCTGAAGTGCGGACCGCAGAATTCTATCTACAGCCGCAGAATGTGAATGAAAATCAGCAAAGCCTCAGTGTAAAGTGCGGACGGACCGCACAATAATTGTGCGGCCGAAGAAGTCATAGTTCAGAGAGATCAATTTCCAGCCCAACAAGAAATGCGGACCGCACTATTATTGTGCGGCCGCATAAATTAAGAAATGAGGACAACACTATTATTATGCGACCGTAGAAATCAACTATGTGGCCGCACTCAGGACACGTGTGGTCCGCAGAAGAGGCCAGTGCACCTGCACCTATAATTATGCGGTCCGTAAAGCTGAAGAGATGCGGCCGCAATCTAGAATTGTGCGACCACAATCTAGAATTATGCGGCCGCAGAATCCACTCACGTCAAGAGGTGAAGAAAAGTGCGGACCGCAAACAGAATTGTGCGGTCGCAGATCATCCGAAAGGGCATTTTTGTCTGATAAATCCAGCTGTGTATAAATAGACTTCTTTCACGAAATTGGGTCAAGTTTTGAATATCAAAAGTTCTGTAGTCGTTTTTCTTTACCCTTTTAGGAAATTTTAGCTTATATCGGTGATTTAATATTGGATTTACATCTATTAATATTGCAATATGAGTTTTATCATCTTTTCTTCTTTATTTTCTTCAATACCCACTATGAGTAGCTAGATTATTAGCTAGGGTTGTGACCCAACCTAGTGTGTGAACCTAATGGCTGTTTGATTTAGGGCTTGTTTATGGTTGGGGTGTTTATTATTTAGCCTAGTTCTTGCTTTAATTGTAGAATTAATGATTGCAAATATTAGTACATGCCTATTTGACTTAATCTCTACTTGAGAAAGAAAAACTTAGTCTAGGAAAACTTGGCTAACAAGAATTTGGGATGAAATCAAGAGATTAATAGTCTCAATTAAAGGGTTGAACCTAGAGATAGTAAAATCCGGCTTGAGAAATTTATCAACTATTTTGTACAATACCCATTTGAACTTGAGAAAGCCAAATTGGGCAAAACCACTCTCTTACCGAGAGGTATTGAGTGGAGAATTGTGTGTTGATAGCTACAATACACCCCAACCAACAAAACACACTCAAAAGTTTGCAACTCGTTAGGCAAACACCTAGCCCTAGGTCTTTTTACATGTTTGAAAACAACAACAAAAACAATATTCTCTAGTTTAGAATTGCAAAACTTAGCGTACTTTTAAAAGTAAAAACAAATCTATCTTTGTGGAAGTGCAATTAAGATACTTCACATGCTTATTCCAAATATATATCACAAATTCCATCTCTGCTCCCTGTGGATTCGATCCAGACTGCTTGTTGGGTATTATTATTGCAATCGACTATTTCACAATCCCGAATAGAGGTGTGACTTGGATGAGATCAATTTTGGCGCTGTTGTCGGGGAGCTAAAAATGGATTTAGCTATATATTTGGTATTGCATGTGAATTGTCTTCTTTTTCTTCTGTGTTACTAATATTTTTTGTGAAACAATTATAGGTGCAATAATGGCTCTCAACAATAATGATCCGCTCGGAAACATGTCATTGGGGGATGTGGACGTGGAAAATGACCAAGTTGAAGAGGTTCCTCTTGAGCCTCAAGAAAATAGACGAGGCCGACCGCCTCAAGACAACGTTCCCATTCCACCCCCTCCTCCACCAAGAGCGGCTCCGCACCGGTGTTGCCGAATGAAGGATATGCAAGTGCCATAATCCTGCCATGCATTAGGGCGGGAAACTTCCAAATTACAAATATTATTCTTACATTTCTAGAGCAACGGGGATTCTTCATCGGGGCTTCGAATCAAAATGCATACAAACACTTCAAGGGTTTGTTGGCACTTGCTGGGAGAGTAAACAGACAAATGTCTCCGAGGATTCTTTAAGGTTGAGGCTATTTGCCTTCTCTCTATGGGAGAAAGCCTTGGATGGGTTAGAAAGATTTTCAAACCATTCCATCCATACATGGGATGAATTGGCGGAGAAATTTATTTCCAAGTTCTTTTCTCCCGGCCATATGGCTACTCTTAGAGACGAGATTCTAGCATTACAACAAGAACCCAATGAGACTTTGCATGAGATATACTATGGTGAAAGAGTGCCCACACTATGACATGACAGAGGCTATGATTCAACAAACTTTCTATAGGGGGGTCAATACTACCAGTCAATGCGTGGTCAACCAACTTGCCGGTTAAAATTTCATGACAAAACAATATGCGGAAGATTGTGAGATCCTAGATGAAATGATGGATACTTCATCGGCATGGAAAAGTAGAGCATATGTTCATCAAAGGTGATCCAAATGTGATTCACCTACATAAACAATTGCATGTCATGGGCAAGCAATTGCCGAGTTGACCACCACAATGAATCAATTAGACAAGACTCAACTTCAACAAGTTCAAGGTCCTAAGAAAGTAAATGTAATGGTGGCTGTTAATATGATGGTAAATGTTACACCCCATGTTTTCATACGTGAATTTACACCATAAGTAAATTGATGAAATCTCGGAAATGAGAGGTTACATCCCGCATTTTTGTATGTTAAAGTTTTGTCATAAGTTAATCGACGTAGGTTCGGGAATGAGATTACTTTGAGAGTATAAGAATTATGCTATTTCAAACAAGTGATGAGTAAATTCGTGAAGGTGAGAGGGTAAGCAAATAGAAGAAAATGTATTTTGTCGAAGTTTGACATTTTGAGATAAAATACGGTTCAAGCTACAATACCCCGTATTTATGGACTTGTGCCACACAAGGTACCACATGACCATGATAGCAAGGTGTATAAAGTGTGTTAAAAGTGAGTAGTATTTTAAGTAATTTGAGATAATTCTTAATTATGTGGATAATTAGATAATTGGTTATTTTAGTGAAAGATTAACTAATTAATTAGTTTATTTGGATAAGGTTGATTAATCTCCTTAACATGGCACCATGTGTGAAGTTAATCAAGCGTAAATGTGACGAAGGATGTTATGTTATAAGGTGGAATTAAGATAATTCTTCTTGTGGCTTAGCCATTATTCTCGTGGGGGCCACACCCAAAAGATTAAAGATAGCTCTTTTATCCATTTTTAATCTCTACAATTCAATGAGAGCTTCAGTAAAGATAATGTTGCAATAGTAACATGAGTTACTTCAATAATTCATACGAAGATGTTATTATGTAATGGAAAAGTGAATTTGCAAATTTCAAGGGAGCACGGTACAATCTTTCTCAAGAATATCATACGAATTTTTCGCTTCCAGGTATGTTAAGGTTAAGCCTTCATTTTGGCATGATATAGTAACTACATGTGTTTGATAACGAGGCATAAAGAGAAGTTCATACTCCCGAATTTATATACATTATTCTAGTCTCATAAGTTACAGTATTTTTCTTTATCGGGACTTCATATTCAATTGCATTTAGTCTTCTTCCAGTCAAGAGAGAGGAGGGTTATATATATACATTATTATAGTATTTTCCCCACCATCGAGCTATACTCGGTGGCCAGGACCTTATAGGGCAACCTCTGATCAGATTGTAAGTTATATACCGAGCGTACTGTGGCCGAGCGCCTAAGAGCGAGCCTAGCATAGCCGAGATACATAGCCTAGTATGGGCGAGCGCCTATTCGCGAGCCTACTACGGCGGAGCAGTTACACGTTCCGAGCCTTATAAGACCGGACATCTATTTTATTTACTATATTGAGAGAGTTGAGTCAATATCAACAGGTAAGTATATCTCCAGATCATCTTTGACTCCTAGTTACTTTCAGCTATTATATTATAAGTTTAGTTCCAGCTTTCAGTTATTTTATTTCCTTGCAAACTCGATACGTTATTTCGTACCTACATCCCTTTTTCTGGGGATGCTGCGTTCCATGTGTGCAGGTTCAAGACAGACAGACGGGTAGACCTCCTCAGTAGGTGTTGCCCGTGATCAGCTTTATCAGTAAGCTCCACGTCTTTCGGAGTTACCGGGTCTAGAGTTTTCTGTACATCTTGTGTATATATGTATATAGGTTATGGGTAGGTCGGGGCCTTGTTCCGATCATAGTACATCCATCAGTAGAGGCTTGTAGACACATCTTATCAGTTAGTGCAGTATGCTGGACTTGTAGGCCTTATATGTATATATTTTTTGGTTTGTCAGCTATAGTAGTTATGACGACCTTGTCGACCCAGCTTTATATGCATGTTTAGTCAGTGTCAGCTTCCGTTCAGCTTTATATTTTGCTTCACAAATTTTCTTGCAATGTGGCGATAACCAAAGTATGACATTATATGTTCAGAGTCCCTTAGTCACAAGTTGGTATGCAAGGATAGGTGAGGCACCGGGTGCCGGTCTCGCCTCCCAGGTTCGGGGCATGAAAAAAGTGGTATCAGAGCAGTTATGTCCTAGGAAGTCTACAAGCCGTGTATAGTAGAGTCTTGTTTATGGGTTTGTTATGCACCATACTTATAAGCAGTAGGCAACATGGCATTTAGGACTGCCACTCTTTCTTCTTGCTATAGATCGTGTGGTAGAGCTCAGTTGTAAGAACTCAATTTCCTAACTGCTATCTTATTCATAACACGATGAACCTTCATCTAGAAAGACGGTTGATAAGAGATATGGTTGTGGAAGAGTTGAGTCAGAGGAACTCGAATTTGCATCATGCTTATGATGAGTAAATGTAAGGTCTTCAGTGGATCCTGTGTGTACTAAGATGTGTAAACTTCTTGATAAGGAGCCTCAAGGTAAGAATATGTATCCGCCCATATGGTGAAAAGCAATAAGAGATTCAGAAGATAGATACAAGTTTCAACAAGTAATAGAAGCAAGGTAAAGAAGGGAACGATATACATAGTTAGTGAAGATGATCATTATCTACAATTCAGGAAAAGAGATATAATCATTTTGAGTTATCTTCAACAATAACAGAGGTATGTACAATTAGCTACACCCATCTCATTTATGCCCTATGGAAGTGAAAAGAAGAAGTATAAGAGAAGGACGTATATCAGGATCTAACTAGGGTTAGAGTGACCCAAAAAGGTGGATGGATTGTTTGTCGTTAGTTGACATTTTCGAAGGATATTGCAAATGTGCTAGTAGGTCTCCTTGTTAGTCACCCAGATGGTGTACTCTAAAATAGTACAGCTAGATATGAGTACTACAAAAATAGGCATTGGAATCCTGGAAGGGATAAATATTACCTTAGTATGGCTCTTGTCCTTAGTAGAGCGAGAATGTTAGGCAACCCGAAGACTCAGGGGATGGAGCAAGGGGAGCTAAAAGAAAAAAAAAATCTTGTTGGAGTGTTCAGAATAAAGTGATAGACAAAAATATTAGCAAGGAAATCAGAAGAGAGTTAATGATGCATTATGCGTAAGGTGTGATACATGGATAACCACGATAGATCGAATGACAGTGTTACATAGTCTATAGTCAAGGGAAGGAAAAGACGTGAGGTGATAGGCCTTGAGAAAACAAAAGACGTTCATAAAGTCACATACTCATTTTGAGAAATAAGTTCGTGCCTCTAACGTGATTACCAGAAGGAAAAAGTTAGACCCCAGAGTAACAAAAACTAGTATGGTTTGGTGAACAAGATGAACTAAACATGAATTAGAGACTGAGTGGTTTGATAATGGTTGACATCATGAGAATTTCAGATTGCGTTCTGGCGATAATAGAATGGACAACATACGAAGATTCATGAGAAGTTCAGAGAATGGTCATTTAGGAAGACGCTTCCCTAAAGCAAGCAATGTGAGCAAAGTTAAGCTTAAGGGACTGTATGTGTCAATTATACTAAGTGTCACCCTCGCGAGTAAGGAAATTTGGTATCCTTAGTACAGAAGGATTACCGTAAGGCGAGTAAGGGTCATTGATGATGTGAAAAGACGCCAAAGAGGAAGAGGTAAAAAATCTATACATATATCATCGTAGCACTAAATCTTAGTACTGCCTTAAAAGGGAGAATATGGAGTGATGTGCCATTAGGTCAGAATCAAGTGGTTCTAGTAATTATGGAATGGAAAAGGAAGAATGCGACAAAAATGAAAAATGGATGAGATTGCACTTATTCAAATCCTACAGATAGGCTACGATTCCAGAACACTATGTAAACATGACATCAAAGAGAGGAGGTGAGGGTTCCTGCCCGAGATGTTATTGATAAATAAGGAGCCAGTACGAGACGTAAGTTAAGACAAAGGAAATAAACTAAAAAAGATTGCACAGAATATTGATTCAGGATGAGCCTAGTTATGACTAGGTAAGAGGATACAAACAAATCAATAGATCGTGCAAGATAAATAGAAGGAACCTGTCACGCCCCGAAATCCCACCATCGGGCCGTGATGACGTCTAACGTTGAACCCGCTAGACAAGCCAACGTGTATAGTTAAACTAGCATAATAAAGTCAATTTAACAGAATAAACTAAAATGGTTCACAATTAAACAACGAAAATAAATACGGTTTCAAGCTAAGTAAGGACAACATAATACAATGACACATAAATTTTCCCAAAACCTGGAGTCACAAACTCACGAACTGTCTATAAGAGTGCTAAATACAAGTCTGAAAGGAAATACATGACTGTCTCTGAAGCTAGAGGAAAAACAAGACAGAAGCGAAGACCTGGATGGGAGAGACGCGAAGGCCCACGAACGTCAGCAGGTATACCTTGAAGCCTCTAGGATAATCTGGAAGACACTCCCACTAATGATGTCCTCCAGGTCCGGTTGCGTAATCTGCACAACATAAAGAAGTGCAGGTGTAGCATCTGTACAACCGACCCCATGTACTGGTAAGTTTCTAGCCTAACCTCGGCGAAGTAGTGACGAGTCTAGAACCAGACTACCAAATAAACCTGTGCAGATCAAATAAATATATCCATATATACAACGAGTAAGAAATACAGGGAGACAACAATTAGTAAAGGAAGGGGAACATGCTGTGGGGAGATAACAGTTTCATATTAGAAATCTCAAATAAGGAAAAGAACAACAAGGACAGAATATCAATAAGGACCAGAAATCACAACTTGCACGGCATCACCCTTCGTGCTTTTACTCTCGTCCTCACTATGCAATGTATAATGTAATCAATGTAAATCATGGCACGGCATCACCCTTCGTGCTTTTACTCTCGTCCTCACTATGCAATGTATAATGTAATCAATGTAAATCATGGCACGGCATCACCCTTCGTGCTTTTACTCTCGTCCTCACTATGCAATGTATAATGTAATCAATGTAAATCATGGCACGGCATCACCCTTCGTGCTTTTACTCTCGTCCTCACTATGCAATGTATAATGTAATCAATGTAAATCATGGCACGGCATCACCCTTCGTGCTTTTACTCTCGTCCTCACTATGCAATGTATAATGTAATCAATGTAAATCATGGCACGGCATCACCCTTCGTGCTTTTACTCTCGTCCTCACTATGCAATGTATAATGTAATCAATGTAAATCATGGCACGGCATCACCCTTCGTGCTTTTACTCTCGTCCTCACTATGCAATGTATAATGTAATCAATGTAAATCATGGCACGGCATCACCCTTCGTGCTTTTACTCTCGTCCTCACTATGCAATGTATAATGTAATCAATGTAAATCATGGCACGGCATCACCCTTCGTGCTTTTACTCTCGTCCTCACTATGCAATGTATAATGTAATCAATGTAAATCATGGCACGGCATCACCCTTCGTGCTTTTACTCTCGTCCTCACTATGCAATGTATAATGTAATCAATGTAAATCATGGCACGGCATCACCCTTCGTGCTTTTACTCTCGTCCTCACTATGCAATGTATAATGTAATCAATGTAAATCATGGCACGGCATCACCCTTCGTGCTTTTACTCTCGTCCTCACTATGCAATGTATAATGTAATCAATGTAAATCATGGCACGGCATCACCCTTCGTGCTTTTACTCTCGTCCTCACTATGCAATGTATAATGTAATCAATGTAAATCATGGCACGGCATCACCCTTCGTGCTTTTACTCTCGTCCTCACTATGCAATGTATAATGTAATCAATGTAAATCATGGCACGGCATCACCCTTCGTGCTTTTACTCTCGTCCTCACTATGCAATGTATAATGTAATCAATGTAAATCATGGCACGGCATCACCCTTCGTGCTTTTACTCTCTTTCCTCACAGTATAATCAATGAATATCGGTACGGAATGGTACATTATACGGCATGACATCACCCTTCATGATTTACACTCTTTCCTCACAATATCAAACAATGCACGACATCACCCTTCGTGCTTTAGTACTCTTGCTCACCCAAACAACAATCACAAACATGGGCAAGGGAGTAAATAAAATAGAAATAGTAATCCCGGCAAGAAAACAATAACGGAAATCTCAACATCCCAGCAAGGAAGACAATATCAACAATGCACGACATCACTCTTCGTGCTTTAACACTCTTCCTCACAATATCAAATAGTGCACGACATCACCCTTCGTGGTTTAACACTCTTCCTCACCCAAACATAAATCACAAACAAGGGTAAGGGAGTAAGCAGAATAAAATAGAAATCCCAGCAAGGGAACATCAATTAGACAATTAAATCCCGGCAAAGGAACATCAATTAGACAATTAAATCCCGGCAAGGGAACATCAGTTAGACAACTAAATCCCGGCAAGGGAACATCAATTAGACAATTAAATCCCGGCAAGGGAACAATAACAATAATCTCAACATCCCAACAAGAGAGACAATATCAAAAGCAACAATGACCCGAGAAGGGTATATTTTAGTAGCTCTTTCTCTTTCTTTCAATTCATTTCATAATTTATTCTATTACTTGAGCCAATGCTCCAAAGGATACAATCATCTCATATTTCTTCATCATTCGTGTTACAATTTGAGCCAATGCTCCAAAGGAGTTTAGAGATTACAATTCCCTTCACATGTTCTTCACAACATATAGAAATCATCAATTAAGCATGGAAATTACAACAAAGTCAGAATATTCTCAATATAGGGACTCACGGTCATGCGAGACACCAATGTATAGATACTCGCCACCATGCCTATACATCGTATTTGACAATTAGCAAGTAGCAAATAATACTCAACTCCTATTCCCTCAAGCTAAGGTTAGACCAAACACTTACCTCGAACCTGCTCAAAACACAACTCGAAACCACACGTTTCCACGATTATCCGACTCCAAATGGCCCAAATATATTTAAATAAGTTTCATATCGTAAATAACATCTCAAGCAACTGATTCTACTATTTAATTCAAAGTTACGACGCGAAATTAGGTAAAATGACCAAAACTTCCATCAAGCCAACATCTCGGATTCAGATAAATTTTACATTTTCTAGGACCCTCGTACTCTCACGAGTCTATCCATATAAAAATCTCTCAAATCGGAGGTCAATCACCCACTCAAACCCGAATTTTGGAAAAACCTAAGTTCTACCCAAATCACCCAATTTCACCCATGGAAATATTTGATTTTTAAGTTGAAAACATGTTAAATGATGTTAATGATTGAAATAATTGAATAAAAACCAACTTACAATGATTTGGAAGAAGTCTTGTTGTTGGAAAAATCCCCTAAGTGTGTTTGAGATTGAGAAAATATGAAAAATAAAGTCAAAATTCAGTTTTTGTGTATTGTAGGCTACTGGTTGGCATGGGAATTGCGAACAGGGGTTCGCAATTACGAACCCTTCAGACATTCCCAATCTTCGCATTTGCGACCCATATGTCGCATTTGCGACCTCAGGCAGAAGAGGGAAGTTCGCATTTGCGAGCCTCTTGGTCGCATTTGCGATCAGGGTTGCCTAGACCCACCTTCGCATTTGTGAACCTCTTGGTCGCATTCGCGATCAGGCTAGCCCAGACCCTCCTTCGCATTTGCGATGCTGGCTTCGTAAATGCGAAGCCTGCAGATTCAGCTACACCAGCAAATTCCAAGGTTCAAAATGCATCCGTGGCCTATCCAAAACTCACCCGAGCCCTCGGGGCTCCAAACCAAATATACACACTACCTCAAAAACATCCTACGAACTTATCCGTGCGATCAAATCGCCAAAACAACATCATATACATCGAATTAAGCCTCAAATCCATGAATTCTATCAAATTTCATAAAACATCAAAATTTACATTTTAAGTCCAAAACACGTAAAACGAAATCCGTTTTCAACCAAACATTACAGAAAGTGCTTAAACTATATATAAGACCTGTACCGGGTGCCGGAACCAAAATACGGGCCAGATACCATCACTTTCTAATCATATTTCATTTTCAATTTCCTTAAATATTTTCAGAAAACAATTTTACTCAAAAATTCATTCCTCGGGCTTGGGACCTCGAAATTCGATTCCGGGCATACGCCCAAGTACCATATTTTCCTACAGACCCTCCGGGACCGTCAAATTATGGGTCTGGGTCCGTTTACCCAAAATGTTGACCAAAGTCAAATATATTCATTTTAATATCAAATCTTAGTATTTTTCACAGAATTTCATATTTATGCTGTCCGGCTACGTGCTCGGACTGTGTACGCAAATTGAGGCAACCCTAAATAAGGTTTCCAAGGCCTCGAAAGCATGAAACGGGTAAGAAAACAGGTGATGACCCTTTGGGTCGTCACAGAACCCCAATGTGGGGAATTCAGTCTCGCAGATATGACATCGTGACCTGGACAAATATTCAGGTAGGAGTTGGGGTAGTTAAAGATATCGTATGAGTATTATGGGAAGATAGTCAAAACTTTAGTTCAGGAGAAACCGTACAAGCATATAAGTGTGGAGGTAAGTAACTAAGGAATTTTATAGGCAAACACGAATATCAAGAATTCCATTGGGTATACGATGTAATAAGCTCGCAACTTTACTAGGGACAGAAGGTATCCCTAACTACTACAACAAAAAATCTGTTAAGGAAATAAAAAGAAGGCTCCAACCTAAGCTCAGTGACCTAAAGAGGTCATGGTCTTATAGCAACAGTCTGACAACGACATTATATGTACTCCATAAGAAAGTGGCACCTACCGTGGCTAATAGGAAGTAAACTCAGAAGTGATATTCGATGATATGAGTGGTATGGAATTCCAACATGCGTGGAAACAAAGATCAGCTAAGTATGCACGCAACAAGGGGGCAAAAGACTAGGAAAAGTAATGTCTTACATTTAAAGAAATCTGAGAAGGAACGGAAAGAATTATTCGATCAACGATCCAGAGTTAACTACGTTATAAACGCATTTAAGATTTTGGGGTATTATCTATGCAGCATATATGCTGACAATCATACAACCGTAGGAGACTCTGATATAAGTTAAAAGAAAGAATTGAGTCCTGGTCATAGACAAAGGATTGAATTGTTATAAGATTGTATCATGGATATTCCATAGCGTCCATAAAGGGATAAAGTAATAATTAATACCATGAGCCGCATATAGGAAGATATCTTAAGCCTACATAAAAGTCGATCAGAGGAAAGAGGAACTAAAGAGTTACATCAACTAAGTAAATCAAGAGTTTGATTTTTTGACCCAGGAAATTATGGACATCGTGATTGAGAACATTGCATAATCACTTTTAATATCATAGGTACAAGTGAGACAATACAGTAGCCATATTTTATAATGGCTCTATGACAAAGCCAGTTAGAAGAGTACTACCCTCATAAGAAGTCAGTATGAAGCTCTCAGCGAATCAGGTAAAGAGGCGCAAGTATCATAATAGATGTTCAAGCTATGGATATGAATTATACCTATGTGGAAGGGAAGTTATGAAAGAGATAGAAGATGTGATGCGAGATTATAAAGCAAGTAAGGTAAAGGTGAACAACATACGAGACAATCAAGTGCACAAGGTTGTGAATAATCCATATTTCGGATAAAAGGCTAGAAGCGTTAGGATTCAGTATCCAGGAAGGATAACGGTGTCATTAGTGGCATATCTTCCAACCTATGGTTTCTAGGTATTGAGAGGCCTAGTCAAGAGAGTATAGATAGAGTTATAGACAATGGGATGTCTCGCTTGATGTTCCAGAATAACAAAAGGAAATCATGGGGCAAGCAATTTGAAGGAAGGTTGCAAATAGTATAAAAATATGTGTAGGTCGCAAACTAAAGTATGGTAGATCAACAAGGTTTTAGGAAGACCACTAGTAAGGATAAGGAAAGGTGAGTGAGAAGGTGACGAGAATGGATAAGTTCTCGTAATTAAGACCATGAAAACAAGAAAGCTGATGGGTTCTCTAAGTTATAGAAAGTGAGTATAGCCTGAATGAACTCAAAGGAGTCTAATACTAATATCATTAGAATAAAAGGAATGATGCTCTGGTAGTGGAATGAAGGTGTAATTGTGATAAATAAAGGATGACGCTTGGGATTTTGATTGAATGATGATTTGAAAAGAAAGAGAGGGGGATTTCATGAATTGTGCAGGATTAAAATATCCACAAAAGGGATGAAATACGGTTATGGAATCATGGTATCGCCCCAAGTGGATTAGTCTAATCATTTCAAATGTTCCTCGATGAGACGTAATCCCTAGGGACAATGTTACATAAAAGGTCAAGTTATTAATGGTAGATTATAGATAAATGTTCAACAATGGATGGATAAAAGTTACAAAGTATGAGATGAGAGTAGGTCGTCATTCTTAAGATGAACAGTAATGAGGAAACATTAAAGGACTTAGAATTATACATATATGATAAGCAGCAAAAGAGTAACCTGGAGTTTGGTAGCAGACTCAACAATGCTAAATCGAAGTAAGGGTTATAGTATAGTATGACCTACCTAGATGCAGTAAAGTCATACGAATGCATAACCGGCTCTATGAAGGAAGATATAGCAATATCCATAAGTTCAACAAAGTATCGAGTGAAGAACTTTAATATGGATATAGATGCCCGCAATGATATCTTGTCATACTCTGTATATGTTTACAAAGTGAGGCATAGACATTGGCTAAAAACTAGATAAAAAGGAAAGAAGAGTCGCACATGCGCACTTACAATGTTAGAGTCGTACATGCTGCATGATAGAAGGTAGAAACAGTTACGAGATTGGAAAGATTCCAACCACAAGTCGTGGTGTGAGAAAGAGGCCTAAAGGGGAAAATGTCCTAGCCTTTGGATTTATAACACAGAACAATTGCCTAAATGGCAAGGAGAGTATTAAGGTATTCACAATAGCTATAAGTTATGATAATGATAAGTGCATCAATAACCATTTGAGGAAGAACATTCCAAACGGGGGAGTGATGTTACACCCCATGTTTTAGTACGTGAAGGTACACCATAAGTAAATTGATGGAAACTCGGAAATGAGAGGTTACATCCAGCATTTTCGTATGTTAAAGTTTCGTCGTAAGTTAATCGACGTAAGTTCGGGAATGAGATTATTTTGAGATTATAAGCATTATGCTATTTCAAACAAGTGATGAGTAAATTCGAGAAGGTGAGAGGGTAAGCAAATCGAAGAAAATGAATTTCATCAAAGTTTGACATTTTGGGATAAAATACGGTCCAAGCTACAATACACCGTATTTATGGACTAGTGCCATACAAGGTACCATATGACCATGATAGCAATGTGTATCAAGTGTGTTAAAAGTGAGTAATATTTTGGGTAACTAGAGAAAATTCTTAATTATGTGGATATTGGGTAATTAGTGATTTTAGTGGAAGATTAACTAATTAATTAGTTTATTTGGATAAGGTTGATTAATCTCCCTAACGTGGCAGAATATGTGAAGTTAATCAAGCCTAAATGTGACTAAGGATGTTATGTTATAAGGTGGCATTAAGAGAATTCTTCTTGTAGCTTAGTCATTATTCTAGTGGGGCCCACGCCCAAAAGATTAAAGAGATCTCTTTAATCCATTTTGAATCTCTATAATTCATTGAGAGCTTCAATAATGATAATGTTGCAATAGTAACGTGAGTTACTTCAACAATTCATATGAAGATATTATTATGTAATGGCAGTGTGAATTTGCCAACTCTAAGGGAGTACAATACAATCTTTCTCATGAATATCATATGGACTTTTCCCTACTCCATGTATGTTAAGGTTAAGCCTTCCTTCATTTTCGCATGATCTCTTAACTACATGTGTTTGATAACGAGGCATAAAGAGAAGTCCATACTCATCCCGAATTTATATACATTATCCTAGTCTCATAAGTTACGGTATTTTCCCTTATCGGGACTTCATATTCATTTGAGTATTTTCTTCTTCCAGTCAAGAGAGAGGAGGGTCTATATATACAGTATTATAGTATTTTCCTCACCATCGAGCTATAATCAGTGTGCATGCCCCTATTGGACTACCTCTGATCAGATGGTAAGTTATATACCAAGCCTACTATGGCCGAGGGCGTATGGGCGAGCCCAGCATGGTTGAGATACAGAGCCTAGTATGGGCGAGCGCTTATGAGCGATCCTAATATGGTAGAACAATTACACATTCCGAGCCTTATATGGCCGGACATCTATTTTATTTACTATATTGAGAGAGTTGAGTCAGTATCAGCAGGTAAGTATATCTCCAAATCATCTTCGACTCCCAGTTACTTTCGGTTATTATATTATTAGTTCATTTCCAGCTTTCAATTATTTTATCGCCTTGCATACTCGGTACAATATTTTTTACTGACGTCCCTTTTTCTAGGGACGTTGCATTTCATGCGTGTAGGTTCGGACAAACTGACAGGTAAACCTCCTTAGTAGGTATTGCCCGACTTCAGCTTTATCGGTAAACTCTACATCCATCGGAGTTGTCAGGTCTAGAATTTTGTGTACATCTTGTGTATATATGTATATAGGTTATGGGTAGGTCGGGCCCCTGTTCCGATCATAGTACATCCATCGGTAGAGGCTTGTAGACACATCACGTCAGTTAGTGCAGTATGTTGGGCTTGTAAGCCGTGTATGTATATTTTTTTGGTTTGTCAGTTATAGTAGTTATGATGGCTTTGTTGGCCTAGCTTTTAAATTAATGTTCAGTCAGCGTCAACTTCCGTTAAGTTTTAAATTTTTCTTCACAAATTGTCTTTCAATGTGGCCATAGAAAAAGTATGACATTATATGTTCAAAGACCCTTAGTCACAAGTTGGTATGCAAGGATAAGTGAGGCACTGGGTGCCGGTCTCGTCCCCCAGGTTCGAGGCGTGACAGTAAACTAGAGAAGGCAAAAGGGTGCACAAGTGCAAAATCGTGTAGAACAATACGTGCACGAAGATAGTGGGTTTGACCAAGACGAGTCTTACAATGAACAAGAGAAAGAGGTACAATATGTGAACAACTTCCAAGGGCAAGAAACAATTCTCAAGGCCCGAATCAACAACAATGGAGACCCCAAGGTAATCAAGGAAATTGGAATTCTAGCAACCAAGGCAATTAGAATGGTGGTAACAACCAAGGTAATTGGAACAACCAAAACAATCAAGGAAACTCGAATGGTAAAAACAACCAAGGCAATTGGAGTGACGGTAATCAATGATATTGGGGAGGCTACAACCAAGGGGGATGGAACAATAATCAAGGAAATAGGAGGTCAGGATTTCAAATGCCCCCGATGTATCAACAACCGAGCAACCCACCTCCTTATCCTTCCCATGGTCCTAGATTTTCCAACAATGAGATGGGGCGAATTGAGAACTTGTTCAAACAAATTATAGAGAAGAATGCCAACTCTGATGCTCAACTAGTCTCTTACAACATTTCAATTCGCAATTTAGAAGTTCAATTGGGGAAAATCTCGCAAGCTTTGAATACTCGCCCTAAGGGGGAACTACCAAGTTACACGATGGTGAACCTAAAGGGTGGGAACAACATGAGACATGCCATGGCCGTGACTACAAGGAGTGGAAAAGGCAAGGATATACCCACCTCAAGTCAAAGAAAAAATGTGGATGACGAGCAAGTGCACAAGAAGATGAGATTCCAACCAATGTGGTACAAGCAAATGACGAAGTAAGAATTCATATCGGAGACTCAAGAGGAAGTATAGGGAGAACATTCTTGTCATACCGGAACCGGTAGTGCCAAAGGCTACGTCACCAATGCCAAGTCCCCCTCTTACATACCCTCAAAGGCTTCCTAAACAAAATGGCGAGAATCAATTCAAGAATTTCATTGAAATGATGAAGAGCCTATCTATTAATGTGCCATTGGTTGAGGATTTGGAGAAAATGCCCGATTATGCAAAGTTCATGAAGGACTTGGTGACAAAGAAGCGACCGTTGAATTATGAAACCATAAATATGACTCATCAAGTGAGTGCAATTGTGCACTCAAGGACTCCTAAATTGTAAGATCACGACACTTTCACAATCCCTTGTGCCATTGGAATCGCCGACTTTGATAAAAATCTTTGTGATCTTGGGGCCAATATCAATTTGATACCCTATTCAATTTTCAAGACTTTGGGAATTGGGAAACCAAGACCCACATCTATAAGATTACAAATGGCGGATGGTACCATGAAGAGACTATTGGGTATTATTGATGATGTGTTAATTCGGGTTGATAAATTCATCCTTATGAAAAACTTTGTGATTCTTGGTTGTGAAGTGGACTATGAGGTGCCTATTATTTTGGGTAGACCTTCCCTTGCTACGGGGAAAGCTCTTGTTGATGTGGAAGCCGGTGAACTCACCTTCCAGGTGGGTGATGAAAAGGTGGTTTTACATGTGTGAAAATCTATGTGGAATGTGTGAATACATTTCAAGGAATGGGGTCGTACACTTATGAACCCCGTAAATTGTCCTTGGATCTTGAAAATTGGAAGACTCCTCCAATAAAGCCCTCAATCGAGGAGCCTCCCACTTTGGAGTTAAAGTCATTGCCTCTGCATCTCAGGTATGAATTCCTTGTCCTTGTTCTTATTTACCAGTTATTTTTTCCTCGTGTTTGAATAACGTGCAGGTAGACTCCACATTGGCGATGCTACAAAAGATAATGAAAGCTATCGGATAGACATTGGAGGATATTCGGGGTATAAGCCCCGCATTTTGCATGCACAAGACTATTTTGGAGGAGGATGCCAAACCCTCCATTGAAAATCAAAGGAGGCTAAATGAATCAATGCAAGAGGTGGTCAAAAAGGAGATCATAAAATGGTAATATGCCGGGGTTGTTTACCCCATTTCCGATAGTTCGTGGACTTCTCTGGTGCAATGTGTCCCAAAAAAAGGGGGCATGACTGTGGTTACCAATGACAAGAATGAGTTGATTCTAACAAGAACGGTGACCAAGTGGAGAGTGTGTATGGACTTTCACAAGCTCAACAGAGTCCCAAGGATCATTTACCACTTCCCTTCCTAGATCAAATATAGGTTGGCCGGCCGTGCTTTCTATTGTTTCCATGATGGGTATTCCGGCTAAAACCAAATTATTATTTCTCCAGAGAATCAAGAGAAGACACTTTCACATGGCCTTATGGTACTTTCGCATTCTCGCGGATGCTATTTCGGTTATGCAGTGCACCATCGACTTTTCAACGGTGTATGATGGCTATCTTCACGGACATGGTGGAGGATTTCCTTGAAGTTTTCATGGATGACCTTTCAGTGGTCGCAAATTCTTTTGATGATTGTTTATAAAACTTAGACAAAGTATTGAAAAGATGTGAAGAAACAAACTTGGTGCTCAATTGAGAGAAATGTAACTTCATGATCAAGGAAGGCATTGTCCTTGGCCGCAAAATTTCAAAGAATGGTATTGAAGTCGACAAGGCTAAGATTGAGGTGATTTATAAACTTCCACCTCCAACATCCGTGAAGGGAGTGAGGATTTTCTTGGGTCATCCGGGGTTCTGCCAGCATTTCATCAAGGATTTTTCCATAATGGTGAACCCTTTGTGTAAGTTGTTGAAAAAATATGCCAAACTCCATTTCAATGAAGATTTCTTGAAGGCATTTGAATTTCTCAAGTTCAAATTGACAAATACTCCTATTATCACCGCCCCCAATTAGGGCTTTCCTTTTGAGCTTATGTGTGATGCTAGTGATGTGGCAGTCGGAGCAGTTTTGGGGAAACGTATCAACAAGATCTTCTGACACATGCCGGATGAGCAGGCTTAGCGAGGATAATTTACAAGTCAACATCATAGCATTGGAGTGCTTTAAAGGAATCAAGATTAAGAAGGCCATATTTGCAATTTAGCTATTTAGGCTAGTCTTATAAAGCTAAGGGTATTTTAGTTATTTAGCCTAAATATCACTTTATCCACAATTGCAACAGTTATATGGGTAACAATATGAAGGTTCGAGAGAGGGTGGTGGAGGCCAGGGTGAGAAGATGCGTGTCTATTTCTGAGAATCAGTTTTGATTCATGCCGGGGCGTTCGACTATGGAAGACATTCATCTGGTAAGGAGATTAGTGGAGCAGTACAGGGAGAGGAAGAAGGATTTGCATATGGTTTTTATTGACCTTGAGAAGGCATACGATAAAGTTTTGAGGGAGGTCTTGTGGAGGTGTTTGGAGGTTAGGAGCATTCCGGTAGCGTACATTACGGTGATTAAAGATATGTATGATGATGCTAAGACTCGGGTGAGGATTGTGGGTGGCGACTCGGAGAATTTCCCTGTGGTGATGGGGTTGCACCAGGGATCGGCTCTTAACCCATTTTTGTTTGCCTTGGAGATGGATATATTGTCATGTCACATCCAAGGAGAGGTGCCTGGGCGCATGCTATTTGCCGATGATATAGTGTTGATTGACGAGACGCGTAGCAGAGTTAATGCGAGATTGGAGGTTTGGAGACAGAACTTGGAGTAAAAAGGTTTCAAACTGAGTAGCACCAAGACGAAATAATTGGCGTGCAAATTCTGTGAGACCCATGATTCAGACGTAGAGGTTAAGTTTGATGCTCAAGTTATCCCCAAGAGAGCGAGTTTTAACTATCTCGGGTCTATTATCTAGGGTAACGCGGAGATTGACGAAGATGTCACACATCGTGTCGGAGCGGGATAGATAAAGTGGAGGCCCGCTTCCGGTGTCCTATGTGATAGGAATATGCTGTTAAGACTTAAGGGTAAGTTTTATCCGGTGGTGGTTCAACCCGCTATGATGTATGGGGCTGAGTGTTAGCCAGTCAAGAACTCCCACGTGCAGAAGATGAGAGTAGCAGAGATGAGGATGTTGAGATGGATGTGTGGGTGTACCAGGAGAGATATGATTAAGATTGAAGCTATCCGGGACAGAGTGGGAGTCTCCTCCGTGGAGGACAAGATGCGGGAGTTGCGACTGATATGGTTCGGACATGTTAGGAGAAGAAGCATTGATGCCCCTATCAGGAGGTGTGAGAGGTTGGCCATGGAGGGTTTGAGAAACGGTCGAGGTAGGCCTAAGAAGTACTGGGAAAAGTGATTAGGCAGGACATGGCGCTGCTTCAGTTCACTGAGGACATGACCCTTGGTAGTAGGGTGTAGAGGTCGAGGATTAAAGTAGAAGGTTAGTACATAGTTTATAGTGTTCACCGATAGGCTTAGTGGCATGCATGTCCCTTCATATTCTTAGATTTTTATTACGTTATGTGGTTTTGTTCGCCTTAGGTATTGTATTCCCTGTTTCTATTATTTGATACTATTTATACTTTATCTGTCCTTTTTTTTCTCTTCTATCTTTCTTCCTTGCTTCTCTCATCTTCTTCTTGCCCTTCCTGAGCTGAGGGTCTATTGGAAACAACCTCTCTACCTGCATTAGGTAAGGGTAAGGTCTGCGTACAGACTACCCTCCCCAGACCCCACATATTGGGATCAAACTGGGTATGTTGTTGTTGTTGTTAGCCTATATAGTACTCTAGTATAAATAGTCCCCTCCTCTCATTTTGAAAGGAAGCTTTTGATGATGAATTGATAAACAAAGACTAAACCTTGAGAGGTTTAGGGTATGTTTTATTTCTCTTTATTTACCATGTTTTTAGATTATCTATGTTAGGTTTATCATGTATGAGTTAATGTTCATACTCTTGGATTATCTGTTATTTTTGAATGTGAATTCATTGTTCTAGTTGATATATCTTCTAGGGGCTTTGGATTGCATTCTTTACTTAGCTTAATTCGTGTTTCTTATTAGTGTTCTTCCTTGATTAGTGTTTATCATAGTAAATTCAAGGGGTTTAACTAGTTCATAGTTAGGTTATTGTCTTTCTTCATTTTAAACCTTAATGTTCTATCTTTTTGATTCCGTGAATTTTTACATTATCCATGTTCTCGATACGATTCCGTATCATCTTGGTATCAGAGTGGGAATTTTTGGATTGTTCTCTCAATCATTGCGTCTTTATATTTATTATCATATAATATGAAAACAAAAAAAAAAAAGAAAAAAAATTTCAAAAAAGGATACGTTAATGTTCATCCGTATTTGAAAACCCAAAAATGGAAACATTTGGTTACAAAAATTGGAAGTACTACTACTATTCCTCAAATTCCCTTTGCCGATTACACTTTTGTTGGTTCTAGTTCATTGATTCTGGCTTTTGAGGGTTGGAAATCGACTGTTAAGGGCGGATTCGAAGCTAGGGTTAACCAATTGAAGAGAAGGAATTTCAAAAAAAAATCTCCATTGTCGCCTGTCGAAAGGAGTTGGGGTGAGCTTCGATCTAAAATTAGAGCTTTAAAATCGATTGGGTATTTATGATTCTAGTTGGGAAAATCATTTTTAAGCTGAATCTGAAGGTTGAGATTGTCCGTAGTTGAATATCTAGGGTTTTTGGTTTGAAATTTTGAACCGATTGTGTGAAGAAGAAGACGACCTAGGGTTCGTCGATTTCGTGAGTGTTTGATCAAATTAGTCACCGGGTTTTGCTCAGATTGTTTAGTGGAGTTTGTAGTCAAAATTTGAGCTTCATTGGTGATGGTTTGGGTGGGAATTGAATCGAAGCTCCGAGGCAGCGTTCAACAACAATTGTAGCTGTGTTCTTCGTTTGCTAGAAGTCATTTGCAACTAATTTGTCTCCTCGAACTTCAATTTATCTTCACACATAGGTTTGGTACTTCTAAGCTCGATTAATTTTCTCTAAATGTTTGAAGGAATTAAGGTTGAATATTAGGATTATAATTCATTCGTTATTGGGTCTGTAATAATTATGTAATAACAATTAGGGGCGATAGTGAAATAGGGAAATGGGTATCTCAAAATACTTGCATGGAAAGGGTAGAAAGAATGTTTATATGATTTGTGTGAACTATTTGTTGTCCGACCTGTTATATGTATCATTTAAATCTCTTTGCGCACTATTAGAGATCATGTGATTAGGGAAATCACACACTCACATAACTGGTGTACTGTCAAATCACGAGTGCTCTATTTATTCCCATGTCTACTGCTATGTGTTGCTAAATAGCATGTCTATAGGAAATAATTGCAAACAACTGTTTTTTAATACGCACCATGTTCATTAAATACCATTGTATTGGTAAAAATGAGCTTCACACGTGTAATACTTATGATGACTCTGCAATCTATGTGGAGAAATGACAACATGACAACTGGACGAAACTTTATTAAGAGGTACGAGATAAAGAGGAACGAAACAACATACCCACGGGGTAATCAGATACGGGAATCTCAACCTAATTGAAAAGGCAAAGAGACACAGTCAGAATGAATCAAGACGGAATAAAGGGCAGATTCAGGGATCTTCAATTAATGAGCCAAGACATTAGCTAATCTTCACGCAACAGTTACGATTAATGATTGTAACATTACGTTAATGACATTATTATCCATTAATGCTCAATCACTGAAAATAGTAGGCGTTATATTAAGAAATTCCCTATAAAGGGAGTAAATATAACTTATAAGGACATGTTCGAACCACTTTTGAAATATACTTACTTTTTACGCATCATTCTGCTTTCTATTTACGAATTTACTTACAATTATTAGCATATTCTTTGGTTATCAGATACTCATGTTCTTCTTAAAACAGCTTTGACAGAGAATCTAATTCTTTGTTTAAACAAATTGGTTATGTTACCAGGAATATGATAATTTCTATTTTTTCTCAAATAACATTCTGTAAATTATGTCGAACGCCAACGACAACAACCAAAAAAGGATTGGAACTCCAGTTCCATCACCTTCAGGTTCCCCACAAGCCTCAAGGGAACATTCCCTAGAGAGATCTACGACTCAAAATAATAATCACAATGGAAATGAACAAACAGGAGAACAAGATCTTGTAAAACAAATGATTGGTGAATATGTGACTCAAGCCTTACAAGCTTTCATGAGGGGACTTCCAGCTGCATCACCTACACCTCCTCCTAACAATACCACAACTGTGGAAAATCCACAATCCGGACTAGAAAACTCAAGAAGTAGAGGCACTCCGAATGAGTCCCTCGAAGCAAGACTAGGTATGTCCAGTAATCGAAAATTATAGTCTTTATTACTAACCTTGCAGAAACATGTGAAGGAACAAAATGACCGAATCGAGCAAATTCCTAGAGTACGACCTGTTATCAAAGGCATTGGCATTGATAGGTATTCTCAACATCCTTAGAAGCCAAATGAAGCACACTTGCCTATTCCCAAGAAGTTCAAATTGCATGATATTCCCAAGTACAACGGGACAGCTGATGCACATGATCATGTAGCTGCTTTTACTACAGGAGTAAAAGGCAACGATCTGACTAAACAAGAAATTAAATCAGTACTAGTCAAGAAGTTCGGAGAGACATTCACCAAAGGAGCACTAACATGGTATTCTATTGATTCTTTTGCTGAGCTTGCAGATTCTTTTATAAAAGCATATTCCGGTGCACAAAAAGCCAAAAAAAGAATGGAAGACATATTCAAGATAAAACAAGGAGACGTGAAGTTGCTCCGAGAATTTGTAGATAGGTTTCAAGGAGAAAGAATTCTGCTACCAAGGGTACCTGACAATTGGGCAGCAATTGTGTTTGCAAATAACTTAAATGAAAGAAGATCAGAAGCCACAAGAAGACTCAAGGAAAGCTTGAGAGAATTACCATCCATGACATGGAACAATGTCTATAACAGGTACAACACCAAGCTACGAATAGAAGAAGAAATCGTTGCTCAATCAAAAGCTGAAGATCGAGCTATATCTAGATACTCCGAACCAGAAAGGAGAACAAGTAAGAACATGTATGATCCATATATGGGACCTTAAGGACGAGAAACTCATCCCGTGTTTGAAAACACACGGTCGGAATATAGACCGTCAAATAGAGATATGAAGTCATCCTCATGAAGATCTAGAAAAGATCGGGAGGAACAGAAATAGGTAATGCAAGAGTCGGAGACTACAACTTCAATGTAAGTACTTCTGATTTAATTACTGTACTGAGAAACATGGGCGATAAATTTCGATAGCCCAAAGAAATGAGATCGAATCCAAACAAAAGGAATCTAGAATTCTAGTGCGAATTCCATAACGATCATGAGCACAGATCATCAGATTGCAGATTGTTGCAAGGTGAGGTAGAACAATTATTAAAACAGGGCTATCTAACAGAACTGTTTAGTGAAAAAGGAAAACATGCATATATGAAGAACAAGCAAGAGCCCCCGAAACCACCATCTCCAAAGAGAACAGTGAATGTGATACACGGAGGAGAGGAGGTGAACAAAGTAGTCTACAAAAGAACAACAAAATTCACAATTACGCACAAGAAGCGGATTCGTGAAGATATGGAAGCAGATAATATAAAGTTCGACAATACAGATGGCAACACATTGCTTTTTCGTCATAACAACGCTCTAGTAATATCTCCACTCATACATGACATTAATGTAAAAAGAGTGTTGATTGATCCAGGTAGCTTAGTCAACATCATTTTGCTGAGAGTTGTGGAAGAAATGCTAATGGAGGATCAAGAGATCCCAAAAGCACGAGCCTTATCTGGATTTGAAAACTCTACGGTCATAACAAAAGGATAAATTGAGCTTAGTACCTATGCAGAAGGAGTAATCAAAGATACGAAATTTCAAGTCATTGACACCGATATGTCTTACAACGTAATCATGGGGAGACCATGGATCCATGACATAGAAGCCATACCATCTAGTTTACACCAGGTAATAAAATTCCCTTCCAAATGGGGAATTCAACAGATTCGAGGCGATCAGCAGACCTCAAGGAATATAAATTCAGTAGTACACTTAAACAAAAAGAGGTAGTGGAAGAGTCAAAAGATGAGGAAATCGCCCAATTAGGTACGGAAAACGACATTGGAACCCAAATAGGTATGGAAGAAGGAATCCACGAGAAGGTGAACAAAATCACCACAGAGGAAACATCAACACATACAGACATGGATTCCAGACCCAATGTCATTCAGGAGCCAGAAGAAGATGAGCATATCAAAACAACTATTGAGGAGCTAGAAGCTATCCTACTGTTCGAGCAGAAGACTGAGCAAAAAGTTAATATAGGCACGAGGTTAAGACCCGCAAGAAGAGGTAAGTTAATTGAATATTTAAAAGCTAACTCAGATTGTTTCGCTTGGTCCCATTCAGATATGACAGGTATACCTCCGGAAGTGATGACTCATAAACTAAATGAAGATCTATCTTTTGTGCCTGTCAAGAAAAAGAAAAGAAAGCAAGGACATTCAAGAACCAAGTGATCGATGAAGAGGTACAAAAACTCTTGAAAATTAGTTCAATACGTGAGGTAAAATAACCTAATTGGTTAGCTAATACTGTAGTGGTACCCAAAATTAATGGTAAATGGAGAGCATGTGTAGATTACACAGATTTGAATAAAGCATGCCCTAAAGACTCCTTTGCATTACCACACATAGATCAAATGATTGATGCCACTGCAGGTCATGAATTGTTAAGCTTTCTAGATGCATATTCTTGTTATAATTAGATAGAAATGATTCCTCAAACGAGGGAAAAACTTCCTTTATTACAAACAGGGGGACTTATTGTTACAAAGTCATGCCTTTTGGTAAAATCATTTCAAGAGGAATATCATTTCCATCATCTTTCTATCACCTTCGAAATCCTATACAGGTATAACATGAAACTAAATCCAGAAAAATGCGCCTTTGGCGTTGAATCATGTAAGTTTTTGGGTTTCTTGTATACAATAGGGGTATATGAGTAAACCCCACTCAGATTAAAGCTATTGATGAAATACCTGATATACGTACGAGCAAAAAAGAAGTTGAAAAACTAACAGGAAGAATTGCAGCCTTAGGAAGATTTATCTCCAAGTCTTCGGAGAAGAGTTTTAAATTCTTTTCAGTTCTAAAAAAGCAGAATCAGTTCGAATGGACTGAAGAATGCCGATAGGCTCTCAATGATTTGAAGGCCTATCTATCAAAACCCTCGCTATTGTCTAAACCAAAAGAGAGGGAGAGGCTATATGTTTATCTTGCCGTAGTAGAAATTGCCGTAACTGTAGTACTGGTAAAAGAAGACAAAGGTAAACAATCTCCGATTTATTATGTAAGCAAGTCTTTATTAGATACTGAAACTAGATATCCTCATCTAGAAAAATTAGCCTTAGCTTTAATCATGGCAGCTAGGAAGTTGAGACCATACTTTCAAGGTCACCCAATCACTGTTGTGACCTCGTATCCACTAAGAAATATTTTGCATAAACAAGAATTATCAGGGAGATTAGCTAAATGGGCAATAGAATTAAGCGAACATGACATAATATATCAGCCTAAGGCTACAATAAAGCCTCAGATTTTAGCTAATTTCGTCGCTGATTTTAATACTAGCATAATCCCTGAAGTGGAAAAAAAGTTACAGCTATTCAACGGGGCTAATCCAGGAATTTGGACCATATTTACTAACGACTCTTCTAACATAAAAGGAGCCGGCTTGGGAATTGTTTTAATATCACCTATGGGTGAAAAGATACGACAAGCCATTAAATGTTATCCCATAACTAACAATGAAGAAGAGTACGCAACTATCATTGCAGGGCTTGAACTGGCACGAGAACTCTCAATTGAGAAAATCATGATCAATAGTGACTTTCAACTAGTGGTAAAACAGATGCAGGGGACTTATACTGCAAGAGAGGCTCGGATGCGACAATATCTAGGAAAGGAACGAGACCTAGCAAGGCAATTCCAGTCATGGAAAGTTACGCAAATACCCAGAGAGGAAAATGCAGAAACGGATGCATTAGCTAACGTCGGAGCAGTTGCCGGCGTAACAAATAAAGAAAATGCAATTTCCATACACCTATTTCATTCAGCAATCGACCAGAACAAAAATGAGGTAACATTTAACAATTTAATCTTGGATTGGAGAAACAAAATTGTAAGCCTTATGCATAACGACACCGTGCTTGAAGATAGAAAAGAAGCTCAAGCACTTCGCCAGAAAGTTGCGCGGTACTGCCCTGTTCGTGAAAATTTATATCGTAAAATGTTTGGAGGTCCCCTAGGAAAGTGCCATGGGCCCAATCAAATGGAGTACGTGATGAAGGAAGTACATGAAGGACACTGCGGAAACCATGCAGGAGCAAGATCCTTACTCAAAACCCTAATCAGAGCAGGGTACTATTGGCCTAAAATGGAGGAAGATGCTGAGAGCTTCGTAGCTAAATGTGAAAAATGTCAGTGATATGCCAAGAATATGCACCGGCCAGCAGAATTACTCCACCCAGTGGTGTCACCATGGCCATTCATGAAATGGGGTATGGATATAGTGGGACCCCTTCCCCCAGCTAAAGTAAAGGTACGGTTCTTACTTGTATTAACTGATTATTTCACAAAATCGGTAGAGGCAGACGATTTTAAACATGTACGAGAGAAAGAAGTGAAAAGCTTCATATGGAGAATCATAATATGCCGCTTTGGAATACCAAAGGAGATCGTATGTGACAATGGCTCACAATTCATAGGCTCACAAATCATAGAATTATTTGAAAGCTGGCAAATCAAACGAATCACTTCATCACCATATCACCCCGTGGCTAATGGGAAAGCCGACTCAAAAAACAAAGTCATTGTCAACAACTTAAAGAAATGGTTGGAAAAAGCCAAGGGAAACTGGCCTGACGAGCTACCGTCAGTATTATTGGCTTACATAACTACAACAAAAGTAGCCATGGGAGAAACTTCATTCGCGCTTGTCTACGGTTCAGAAGCATTAATACCAGTGGAAATCAGCAAACCAAGCACGAGATTCACAACTACAATGGAAGAAACAAACAACGACGAGTTAAGGACAAAATCTGGATTTGCTCGAGTAAAGAAGAGAAGCTGCATTAATACGTATGGAAGCCCAAAAAAAATTATAGAGCGATACTACAACAGAAAAGCTCACCTCAGATATTTCAAAATTGGGGACTTCGCTCTTAAAAAAGTCTTCCAATCAACAAAGGAAGCTGGTGCAGGAAAGTTAAATCCAAACGGGGAAGGGCCCTACAAAGCCCGTGGCATTACTAGAAAAGGCGCTTATGAGCTGGAAACTATGGACGACCGAATCTTAACAACCAGTTGGAATGCTGTTCATTTGAAGAAGTATTACTTCTGAAGTAAAGGGAATACCCCCGGTCAGGTATCATTACGTGTGATTTTACTTTTGTACAGTTAAAGTTATACTAACCATTTTAGATGATAGGCAAAAAGCTAACCCATCACCAGATGATGATATTGACCTGCATAGACACGAGGAAGTAACTAAATTCCCGGTCTAGGGTTATAACTTTCTGATGGACAATTTTAAAAGGTTAAGCAGTCATCATCTAAACTATATACCTTCGAGTCCCATATGTTTTTACTTTTCAGGAAAAGGACCACAAGGAAGGAATAGTCAAGTGCTCAAGATTTCATTCTTCAAAGCTCAAAATCTTGGGGGACTATATAGTATGGAAGGCAAAGAGAGACTATCAAAAAGTCAAAGCTCAAGCTTGAAGATCCATCTTCCCAACAAGTCAAGTACTATGAGCAAAATCAAAGAGCCAAAGACAAAAAACACAAAGCCTGATTCAAAAACCTTCAAAAAAAACATATTCGTACATGTAAACGAATGTTTAGGTTAAGGGCAGAATATTAGGTACGGATAAAAATGCACATCCTTGTACTTAGACAAAAATTGTTGTAAATAAAAACAGTTACGGATGAAGCAACATCCTTGTACTTATTCAAAAACTGTTGTAAATAAAAGAATTACAGATGAGAAAAGCATTATCCTTGTATAAAACTGTTATAAATGAAAACAATTATACCCTTGTATTAATTCGAAAAAGTTGTTACAAAAGAAAAATATTTACTAGTACAAGTTTATACAAAATCTGTTGTAAGAAAAATAGTTGCAAAGGTGTTATACACAAACACATGTAAAATGTTGCGAAAGTTCGAAACAATAAAAAGACTTTCTTAAAAACATTGTAAAAAAAACATGTGAAATTCCTATCTCTCTTTTGTACATTTACACCATTATGAAGTTGAGACGTCTTCTTCATTAAGTGTCGATCAAAAAAGGGCCCCCTTTTATAAATCATGCATATTACGAAAAGGTATGAAAAATCTAAGAATTTTTTAAAATGCAAAATCAAAAACTCAGAGGTAAACCAAAAACCTCAGAAAGAAAGCATGCAAATATTTAAGAGTGAAAACAAACTCAAAGGAATCGTAAGTCATGCAGATATTACTATTAATATGTAGTGGAAAACTAAGTATTAGCTTAGTCTAAGCCTAATTTGTTTATACAAAGTTTGCCCCTAAGTTGTCAGTTAGGGACTTACAAAGGATTGAACTTTACCCCCAATGGGACTGAGGGTAACCATCAATTGTAGCAAATAAAAAATAAAAAGAAACCAAGTTCTTTAAACCTTTTCACTAGATGGGGGGTTGTCTTCACTGGAAAGAGGAGCGGCTTGAGATGGAGAGACACGAGCAGCAGGGACCTCAGCCTCAGGTAAAGTTAAATTCTGACTTTGCTAAGACTTCTCAATCACCTCTCTGGTTTTAGCAATTTCGGCTTCCAATTCAAAACCCTCTCGGTCCATTTCCGTCAATGTGTCAAGACGGGCATTCAAATAAACCCAGCTAACATTAACGACTGCTTTGTCTTCAAGAGCCTTGTAGTCTTTCTCCCATTGTTTAGCTTCAGCTCTTAGCTCATCTCTTTCACCCACTGCAACATCATGAGAGGCCTGTAAAAGAGCGATGTATCTTTCCAGAAATTGGACCTTCTCTGAAGTGTTACAGGGGTCTTCTTGGGTTTCGGTGAGCAATTGAACAAGTTCGCCAGAGTACAACTCCTTCTGGTCCAATAAAACCTTCAGGCTTCTAATCTCTTCTGTGGAACGGGAAAGCTGCTCCGCAAATAAACACTCTAAGACATTTTTGTCCTTACCTTCCTGGTTCGAAGAAGCCTTCTCGATGGCCAGTTCTGCTTCCATAACCCTAACTTGCCGCTCCAAGGTACACTTTTCCTCCTCCATTTCCTCCATGTCAAGCTATATACTCTCGTACTGCTATTTCTAATTATCAGCCTCAATATGGAAGTCATTTGCTGCTTGCTCCGTTTGAACAATTCTCTTCATTAGCTTTGTGCCAATAAGGTTGATCTACATAAAATGATAAATTAGATACAATAAGAATATATATGGAGGAAAAGAAAGTTTTACCTTTAAGGACGAGTGCAGAATCTCGTTCATCCAAGTTAGGGAGCTGTGGCTTTCTAGCTTAGACTTCTCAGTCGAACCTATCAATGGATTTAACCATGCATCGTCCTGGCCCGTCCTTTCAAGAGGCTGCCCCCCGCAGGAACCTCTATTGTAACTTGTTTCATCACCCCCTGCTGGAAGACCCTACTTCAACAACATAAGGCACGGAAGCGGGGGCGAGCGAATGAGCCACAGACGGAGTAGGTTGAGAAGCAGCAACGGGAGCAAGAATGGCAATGGGAGCAGAGGCAGCAAAAGGAGCAATAAATGAAAGTTTCTTAGCAGCAAGAGGAGAGAAAATAGCAAGAGGAGCTTCATCAGATATGGTACCAAACCTTGTTGGAACAGGTGATCAACAAACTCATGAACAAGAGAGGGAGTTGCATCTTCAGGAGAGGAAAGTTCTGATTCAGGCACAGGAGGAACAACAACGGGTGCAGATTCATCATTAGAGATCACCCTGAACTATGGACTAGCGAACCCTCCTCTTCCTCCTCTAAGGTCCTGGACCCACTTGCTTTTCTTTTTGACGAGGAGGAACCAACAATGATCTCACGGGCCTTAGCTAGAGACATCCTTGAAGTGGACACAACCGCAACAGACACTCCACGAGCAGGAAACCCTACCAAATAACAAGGGTCAGACAAAGCTAAAAAAAAGAAGTAAAAACAAAAAAACTTCACTTACCATGGGTCTTCACCTTCCAACCAAACCTCAAAGAGAGGTTCTTGCACGAACGTTCTTCTAAAAGAGCGATTGACAAGAGTTTTTCTACCCAATCAAGGAAATCGTAGACATTCTCGACGGTTCCCATGGTTGCTTCAAAAAAAGAAGAAATAGTCACGGTACTGAAAGTTCATCAAAAGTGAAGAAAAGGAAAGTGAAGAAAAGGAAAGTGAGAAAAACTGTACTCCCGTGCAAAGTTCCACTTCTCGGGGAAGGGGAGATTTTCTTCACCTACTAAACCTGCAGTAGGGGCAGCAACATACCAGACATACCACCATCTATATTTGTCATCATCTAGAGTAACTAACACCCTTTTACTCCTAGTTGCAAGAGGAAACACTCCTTGGCGGAACAACATCGGAGAATAGAGGTGAATAAGATGATGAAAGTAAAGGGTACGAAAGCTAAGTTGGCCAAATACCTAAGGCACGCGACTAATCGCCAAATAAGATGACCGACTTGTCCCAGACAAACTTTGAAGAATCGACACTTGATGATAACAGGGTCAATGTGATGCTTGAATCCTAATGTGAAGGGATAAGTATAGACATAAGAATATCCGGTGTTGCAAGAGGTTATTCATTGGTTATCGTTAGGAACAACAATAGGAAAATCAGGCTTCGAATAACAATCCCTACGTACAAGAGACACTAAGCCCTCTGTTATTTGGGTGGGATAAAGGTCAGCACTGTTATGTGATGACATTGAAGAAAGATTCTCACTCATGGCTTGACTATCCTTGGCAAAAGAAAACTCCGCAGGAGCAATCTCATCGACTCTCGGCTCACGAAGCGGTTCATTGTGTTCTCTACTCTTTGATGAAGATCTAGAAGCCCTAGCCCTCGAAGAAGACGAAGGAGTGTTAGACATAGAAGATGGCGGGGGATAAGAATAAGAAGAAGAACCCCTGGACGAAGTAGAATTTAAGCTCCTAAGCNGGGGGAGAAGAATAAGAAGTAGAACCCCTGGAAGGAGTAGAATTTAAGCTCCTAATCCTACTGCCACTCCTACTCTGTGTTGGAGCAGAAGAAGGAGTCAGTTCATCTATAATGATGACCTTTTTAGATTGCTGGTTTGAAGAAGACATATTTTCGAAAATGAAGAATTTAAAAATAAAGAAAGAGGGTTAGAAGTTTTCCGTGAAAGTAAAGAAAGGAAAAGGAGTATTTATACTCAAAGGCAACCGTCAAACAATGGAAAAAAATAGTGATGTGAAAGTCATAATTGAAGCTGTCACTTCAAGACTGATGCAGCCGCAAAAAGCCCTAAAAGGCGCTGAATAATTGCAGAACCAATTCGAGAAAGCCACGTGGCACGTGCATTAATTGGAAGTGACAAGCGTCACATACATTCGTAGAAGGATGCAATGGAACGAGTGAAGCGGCGGCAAAATATTCCCGCCATAAATGAGTATCCACTTACCAAATAATAATCGATAAATAAATGGTAAGTGGGGGGACTATCTGTATTGGTAAAAATGAGCTTCACATGTGTAATACTTATGATGACTCTGCAACCTATGTGGAGAAATGAAAACATGACAACTGAACGAGAATTTATGAAGAGGTACGAGATAAAGAGGAACGGAACAGCATACCCACAGGGTAATCAGATACGGGAATCTCAACCTAATTGAAAAGGCGAAGAGACACGGTCAGAATGAATCAAGACGGAATAAAGGGCAGATTCGGGGATCTTCAATTAATGGGACAATACGTTACATAATCTTCACTCAACAGTTACGATTAATCATTATAACGTTACATTAATGCCAATATTAGCCATTAATTCTCAATCACTGCAAAGAGTAGATGTTATATTAAGAAATTCCCTATTAAAGGGAGTAAAATATAACCTGTAAGGACACATTTGAACCACTATTGAAATATACTTACTTTTTACGCATCTTTCTGCTTTCTATTTACGAATTTACTTACAATTATTAGCATATTCTTTGGTTATCAGAAACCCGTGTTCTTCTTAAAATAGCTTTGTACAAAATATAATTATTTTGTTAAACAACCATGTCTATAGGATTTTAACTAATTAATTCACTTTGTTCATCTAGACAGTATTCCTATAGGAGTTAAATGCATAAAATCAATTCCAATCGTCAATCTTTAGAAATCATGCATATAGGACATCGCTACTCGCTTTTCAAATGTCGTTTCATTGCTCATACACGCGATTATTAGGAAGAATAGGTAATTTTGATCATTTCTAATAAGTTTCATTGTCCCTTACTTTGAAAACACTTAGAGATCATGCCTATAGATTTATCAACTTATAATATGTAATTAGCCACTTAGAAGCATCTGGCACTTACGAACTGGTAATTTAGAAATCATAGGTCTAAAATGGCCTGCACATCTGAATCAGATCATCTAAAAACCATGTTTATAGGGCTTAACGACTTCAATACCCCTCAATTCTGAAACTGCCTAATACCCTAATGTAGGTATTTGTTTGTGTGCATTTGTTTGCCTAACTGCGGAGGCTAATTTGAGCCTTCAACTTTATTTAATTGTAGTCCTATCAGTTTTGAATTGTCGCCTAGTTTTTAACATTTTTGAGCAGCCTATGTCAAGTCTAGAACCACCTAAAATAGAGGTCCAAATGCCTCCTGGACCATAGGTATGGGACGGGTAGTGCACACATAAGGAACCATTAGAATCAACTAGAGCGCTTTAGGTAATAATATAAAGATAGTACTCGGGTAGTAGGAGATGATTTTCTGTGACCGCTAAATAATATGAGTAACACCCCATCACGAGGGAGTTACGAAGTATTATTTATGTTGCATGGGGTGATCCTTTAGGCTAACAAACTTAGGACCCCCCACCCCCATCTTATTCTTGTTTATCTTTGAATCAAGTGTTCCTATTTATTCAAAGCCTTTTAATAAAATTTCCCAAACTTCTTGGTTTTCTCTGTCTTTTTTTATCTGACTAATTTATATAATTCAAGTTTGGCAGTGCCTACACCATCTCTTGAAGGTAATTTTGAGCCCTTATCCGATCATTGGTGATGCAAAGTAGTCAAACCCGATTCATATGCAAATAGGTGCCTTAACGCACCTTAAACCGTTAGGTGGGAATTCTCCTCTTTTAATACCTTTATTAAAAGAGTTTTCACACGTCGAAATCATATTTCACAAGAAAAATGGGCACGACAGCATGGAGACTTGCTGGGGATATTTAGGCTCTTACCATAGGATATTTGGTTTATATGAATTAGTCTTCTCTGATAAACATGTTTCCTTTTATTCGTTACTTTTTTTGCTACATGGATATCCTGCTCCTATATCCCTTTTATTGCTGCATGCAAACCCTTCCCTTATTCCCCTTTTATTTGAAATCGTGCTAATATGCAAATCCCTTCCCTTATTATCCCTTCTTTGCTCAAGTTGGCTCTAACATGTGTATTCCTTTTTTCTAGTCGTACTTATTTTCTCCAAGCCACCTTTCAAATTTCTACATCATGTCTCTCCCCACCCTAACTCCCTCGCTTACTTTATTATAATTTCCATATTGCAGAACTGACTTCTTATTTTCCTTTCTTTTCATGTCTTTTACGTTTCATTTTAATATTGTGTTTATTGTTTTTATCATGCAAATTATTTGACAACGTGTTGTTTATCTTTGCATAAAGCATGCTCCACATCATATTCCACTTGTGCCCAGTTAATAACATAGCGGCGCTTGATGAGTGTCCGTGCTCTTCCAAAATCACTCTTTTAAAATTAGAAAGGCATATTTGCGGTAAAACTAGTCGATCAACGGTGTAGTCGACGGTTCTGTACCGTTCCCTCTCAAGTTTTCCTCTTGAGGGTACATATCTAGACTCTTTTAGAAACCCTACTTCAATATTGACTGTGCATGCATCCTGTCCAAACCTAGTATGGGTTAGAATGTTGTCCCGTGATAACTCGCTAAGGCAAGCCTTGTCCAAAGTCCACCAGGATTTTCATAATCCCAACGGACACTATCACGATATGTGGATTAATATGGAGAATAGAGTTATAGATGATGCCGCTGAAACACAAGTCAAATACAGGATGTTGCGCAGAAGGGTTTTCAAGTCTTAAGCTAGGCATTTGGAACATCATAAAGTGGACATGGAAGCAATCAGCAAGTGGAAAGGAATAGCTACTAAATCAACAGGGAGGTTGGAATATGTGGAGCTGGGGTTGATGGAGCTTGAGGGAAAGATGAGGAAAAGGATCTCAGCCTGTCGGAATGCAGAGGGAAACGAAGGTCGGCATCTAGCAAGGGCTTATCTACTGTTGGACATGCGTGACCTGGGGAACCTGATTGATAGTTCTAAGAAAGCCAAGCATGGAGAAGGTCGTTGTGGGACCAAATAGATTAAGAAAAATATTTTACTGCTTTCTATACTCGTTTTAGACTTCGATTGTAATAAGGGAAATGCCATTAGTAACTTTTTCTAGTTATTGTCGTTTTAGTAGAGATTTGGTCTGTTTATCATATTAATGAAATGACAAAGTTATTGGAATCAATTTTCTCTAAATTTATATGTCTCTTAGGCCTACCTCGGGCACATTGAGGTCCCCAAAATTATCACACGAATTTATAATTCCACAATATGTGTTAAAATACCGCGAATATCCTTTTAATACTCCTTGCTGACTTATTTACCTTTTTTCTTTTCTTTTGTTTATTCCCATTCCCTAAGGTTGGTTCTATCATACTGGCATCATCAACATATCATACTAGATCCAGAGGTCCTCCACCTCCTCCTCCTCCAAGTGATCCCAAAAAAAAGGAAAAGCTAAAATGGAGGACAAGAGCGGTATAAGGAAAGATAACTCTACGCACGCAGAGAATGTCGAAACTTCAGATGGTCGGAGTACTCCGGCACAGAACAACTTAGTCTTACGATTAGAAAAGAAAATATTTGAGTTACAAGGGGAACTTAAGTAGGTTCTAAACTTGGCAAACCTTTCCCTTACCCTGAATTTCCCCGACATCAACCAACAAAATGCCCAAAATCGAACATCTCCCTAGAATACACAAAACAAACACCCGCAAAATCCTCCAACACCTCATCAGTATGCCACACCCCCTCAAAATCCAAATCATCCTCCATTACCGATCCTTCCACAACATCATCATCATCCAACCCAGTATCTAAAAAACACCACCTACCACACTCCTCAAAACTCACCACAACCTACACATGATCCCCAAAACTCGACCAACGACCACAACTACGCCCTAATTCCTAGAGTTTTTCAAAGCAACCCCATATACGTGGAAACCTTACCTCCCATTCCACAACAGACGTTGTACGCTTCGGAGTCCACCGAGAAGGACCTGCTCATCAAGAACATGGCGGAAGAACTCAAGAAACTTACTGGGCGATTTCAAAGTGTCGAAGGTGGTAAAGGCATCGAGGGTTTGAATTAGGAGGGTTCAGCTAGACGTAGAAGTTCCATAGGTTTACAAACCTCCTAAGTTTTAAATGTTCGACGGGACAGGTGATCTGAAGGTGCATTTGAGAACATATTGTGACAAAATCGTAGGGGTTGACAAGGATTAAAGAATTTGCATGAAGTTGTTCATTAGGAGCCTCAATGGAGACGCCCTGTCTTGGTACATCAGTCAAAACCCAAAGAAATGGGTTAATTGGGAAACCATGGAGTCAGATTTGATGGATCAGTTCAGGTTAAATACAGAAAATGCGCCAAATGTCTTCTACAATCAGAATCTTAAGAAGAATCCAACGGAAACTTTCTATGAGGATGCTACTATGTGGAGGTCTGAAGCTGTGAAAGTAAGGCCAGCACTGGAAGAAGAACAGATGAATAATTTCTTTGTTCGAGCTCAGGATCCCCAGTACTATGAGAGACTTATGGTTATTGAAAAACCATAAATTCTCTGACATCATCAAATTGGGAGAAAGAATAGAAGAGGCGATTAGGAGCAGAATAGTGACAAATTTTGAAGCACTCCAGGATACAAAAAAAGTCTTGCAGTCAGGTGGTATTTCTACAAAGAAGGAAGTATGGGCAGTGACGGTGGCATAAGGTCGAAAGTCTCCTCTCACATATCAAACACCCCATCCCACATATCAGCCTTCACCTCCCAGGTACCAACAACCTGCCGCCACTTACCATACTTATAACACCCAGCCAGCATACTACCACTCACCACCAGCCCACCAAAACTAGCCAAAAACTAGACCGAATTTAGACCGCAGACCGCCCAGATAATACACCCTAATTGCTGAACCCATCGACCAATTGTACAAGAGACTGAAGGCTGCCAGTTATGTCACTCCCATTCCCGCTGTTACCATGGAAAATTCCTCCCAGTGGATTAACCCAAACAAGACATGTGCCTATTACTCGGGCATGAAAGGTCATACTTTTGATGAATGTCGCATTTTGGAGGATAAGATCCAGACATTGATTCACACCAAGGTTATACATGCAAAGAAGGCTGCACCTAATGTCCGTAAAAATCCTCTCCCGAATCACAAGGGCGGGGAGGGGGGGGGAGGGGGGGTAAATGTGATAGAAATCGATGAAGAATGGGATCCAAAAGGGTCAATTGGACTCATTCGTGAAGGGGATAATCTTAAAATACCTCCAGTCACTTTCACACCTATCGTGGTACAAATTCAATCACCGATTAAGGTGTAAGTAATCACACCAACTCTATTTGAGGTTGAAGTAACAACGCCCTCAGTCGCGCCAACTCCGTTGGAGGTGGAAGTGACCACACCCTTCACCGTGACGGTAGCACCTACACCGTCCTTTAAGTCCAATGCTATACCCTGAGACTATGTTGCAGAAGTGAGAAGGAAAGGAAAGGCAAAAGTAGAGGAAACATGTGCAACACAAGGCATGACCAGGACTGGTAGGGTTCATATGCTCGAACGTTTGGGAGGGACAAGTAAAGAAGCCGCTTCTAAGTCGCCTGTCATTGAGACTGGCCCATACAATATTTGTAGAAAGGTGCACACAAGAGAGTATTATGTGGTTGATCATCTGAACAAAACCCCTGCTCAAATATCCATCCTATCACTACTGCAGAACTCCGAGACGAATAGGAACACATTGATGAAAGTGTTAAACGAAGCTTATGTACCAATACCATTACCAGTGGGGAGATGGCCAATATGGTAGGACTGATATTGGAAATCCATAAGATCACTTTTGACGAAGACAAACTACTGCCGGAAGGACTGAGTCACAACAGGGCACTGCTTCTCACGGTGCAGTGTGAGGACAAATTCATTGCCAGGGTCCTGATAGATGGGGGTTCCAGTCTCAACATCTGTCCATTAACCACCTCGAAGATGTTAGGTAAGGGTTTGCATAAGATAAGAGCAGGGAATATGAACGTGAAAGCATTCGATGGGTCCCAAAGGGCCACGAATGGGGAGACCAACCTCTGTTTACAGATGGGCCCGACCTGGTTTGATGTTGAGTTTAAAGTTTTAGACATATCCGCCACATGCAGTTTGTTGTTGGGATGATTTTAAATACACACTGATGGGGACCTAGCCTCTACCCTACACTAGGCCGTGAAGTTCGAAAGGAATCATCAGGAAGTAATCATCCATGGGAACAGAAGTAATCCCATTTACACCAATCAAACTATTCTGGTTGTTGAGAATAGAAGGAAGTTGGGTGGAGAGACATACCATTGTATTGAGCATGTCAACGCGATTGATAAAGATAAATGGTGGAGTAGAAAAATAGAGAGCATACTGTCATGGGCAGGCTATGAACCTGGTAAGGGTCTCGATAAGAATCTCCAGGGTATCACTAAACCAATACAGCTAAAGTGTCGGGGAAAAACCTTTGGACATAGATATTAGTACACCTGGCAGGAGTATGATTATTGGTTGCTTCCATGGCATGGTCCTTATTACCCTCTTGAGCAGCCAGTACCACATTTGAGCCGGTCATTTCATCAAGCCGGCATGATGTGGGGATCTGAAGAAGATGAAGTTCTAGCTGGCATAAGGAATATGTTCTTGGAAGATGAAGACATGGATTGCAGTGCAATAGTTAAGGAGGAGAAGGGGGAAGGCCTCGTCATTCAGACACTGGATAAAGGAGTTGTTCTCAGGAATTGGACTGCTACACAATCAAGGGTCCGTCGAGTTCCTGGGTAGCCTGGTAATTAGCATCATTACTTTGAAAATAATTTTTATGGACGTTTTAAGACATTTTTCAGTGTTTTGTTTTAATTATTTTGTTTTTAAATAATTGTTCGAATCATTAAATTGCATTTATTTGATGTTTTAGTATTTACCAATGGTTTGGTGTTTTAGTATTTATTATTATCCTTTATATGTTTCTCTCTACAGCGTTATTTTTACCTGTCCCGATGAAGCTGCGACTATGACATGTAATGAGACAACGCAACATAAGGATAGTGATTCGGAGGGTCTGAAAGATGATATAATACCTATTCTCAGAGAAGTAGAAAATTTTGAGAACAAGCCTAAATCCAATCTGGATGAAACTGGGATAGTCAATTTGGGAGATTCTGAAACAGTCAAGGAAACTCGTGTAAGCATTCACCTGTCACCATCCAACAAAGAAGAGTATATCCGCTTCCTGAAAGAATTTGAAGATATTTTTGCATGGTCTTATGATGATATGACTGGTTTGAGAACATATATAGAGGCTCATAAACTACCTACCAACCCTATGTGTCTACCTGTAAAGTAAAACCTCAGAAAGTTCAAGCCCAATATGAGTCTAAAAATTAAAGAAGAGGTCACCGAGCAGATCAAAGTTAAAGTTCTCAGAGTGGTTGAATATCCAACCTGGTTGGCTAATATTTTGCCAGTTCCGAATAAATATGGGAAAGTCAAGGTATGTGTCGACTATCAGGATTTAAACAAAGAAGGTCCTAAAGATGATTTCCCGTTGCCCAATATACACATACTGATTGACAACTGCGCCAAGCATGAACTCCAGTCTTTTGTGGTTTTCTTCGCTGGATATCATCAGATCTGGATGGATGAAGAAGATGCAGAGAATATAGCCTTTATTAAACCATAGGGAGTGTATTGCTACAAAATGATGTTGTTTGGTATGAAGAATGCTGGAGCCAGTTATATGAGTGCTATGACAACCATTTTCCACGACATGATTCACAAAGAGATAGAAGTGTATGTGGACGATGTCATCATCAAATCCAAGAAGGGTACATATCACATAATAGACATGAGGAAGTTCTTTGATCTGCTTCGAAGGTATAATTTGAAGTTGAACCCCGCAAAATGTGCTTTTGGGGTCCCTGCTAGAAAGTTGTTAGGATTCATCTTCAGCGGCCGAGGAATTGAGTTAGACCCATCAAAGGTCAAAGCTATGCAAGATTTTCTACCTCCAAGGAACAAGAAAATGTGATGAGCTTCTTAGGGCACCTCAACTGCATCAGCTGTTTCATAGCGCAATCAACTGTGATCTGTGAATCGATTTTCAAAATGATAAGGAAGGATTCAGCAACAAGTTGGACCAAAAAATGTCAGAAAGATTTTGACAAAATCGATGAATATTTGTCCACACCACCAGTCCTGGTCCCGCCGAAACCTAGGAGACCTCTGCTACTCTATTTGTCTGTACTAGCTGGGGCTTTTGGTTGTGTCTTGGGACAACACGATGAGACAGGGAAAAAAGAGCAGTCCATATACTATCTGAGTAAGAGTTCACTCCTTATGAAGCACGGTATTCTTTGCTAGAATGCACTTGCTGTTCTCTGATATGTATATCTCAAAAGCTTAGGCAGTAGTTATGTACCTACACCACATATCTCAAATCAAGGATAGATCCTCTAAAATACATTTTCTATAAACTCATGCCCACGGGGAAGTTGGAAAAATGGAAGACATTGCTGAGTGATTTCAATATCATCTATGTAACCTCAGAAGGCGGTCAAGGGACAGGCATTACTGGATCATCTGGAAGAAAATCCTATATGAGGAGAATACAAACCGCTGAAAATATATTTTCCCGATGAAGAAGTATCATTTGTAGGGGAAGATATCGATGAAACCTATGACGGTTGGAGAATGTTCTTCGATGGGACTGCAAATTTCAACGGAGTAGGTATTGAAGCTGTTTTGGTATCAGAGACAGATCAACATTATCCAGTATCCGCGAAACTCAGATTCTCGTGTACCAATAATATGGCGGAATATGAAGCTTGCATCTTAGGGCTCAATTTGCCCATTGACAATAATATTCAGGAACTGTTGGTAATTGGTGATGCACACCTTTTGGTACATCATTTTCTAGGGGAGTGAGCTACAAAGAACACCAAAATATTATTGTATCTGTACTACTATGTGAAAGAGCTGATGAAGAGATTCACAAAGGTAGAGTTCAAAAATGTTCTGATAATCCAGAATGAGTTTGCAGACGCATTGGCCACTCTGTCTTCAATGATACAACACCCAGACAAGAATTTTGCCGACCCTATTCTACTAAGGATCAATAATTAGCCAGCTTATTACGCTCATGCTGAAGAAGAACCTGATGGGAATCCATGGTTCCATGACATCAAAGAATACTTGGCAAAAAGAGAGTACTCGAAACATGAAAATCATATTCAGAAACGCACACTCCGAAGAGTTTCCAATCATTTCTTCCAAAGTGGAGGAATTCTTTATAGAAGGACTCCAGACCTAGGATTATTATGGTGTGTTAACGACAAGGAAGCTTCCAAGCTGCTCGAAGTGATATATGCCGGAATCTGCGGACTGCACATGAACATATTCGTTTTAGCTATGAAGATGTTAAGAGCATGATATTTTTGGATGACTATGGAAATGGACTGCAGCAGGTATGTCCAAAATTGTCATCAATGCCAAATACATGCAGATATGATACGAGTTCCACCAAATGAATTCAATGCAATAAGTGCACCTTGGACTTTCTCCGCTTGGGGAATGGATGTTATCGGTCCGATCGAACCCGCCAGTTCGAATAGGCACATGTTCATTTTACTGGCCATAGACTACTTCACAAAGTGGGTTCAGGCTGCATGTGACAAAGTTTTAACTAAGAAAATCATTGCAGATTTTGTTAGGGATCGTACTATTTGCCAATTCGGGGTGCCAGAATCCATCATCACCGACAACGTCGCCAACCTCAACATCGACTTAATGAAATCTATGTGCGAAACTTTCAAGATCAAGCATAAGAATTCCACAGCATACATGCCTCAAATGAATGAAGCTATGGAGGTAGTCAATAAGAAAAACAAGAAAATATTGAGAAAGATGGTAGACAATCACAAGAAATGGCATGAGAAATTACCATTTGCCTTGTTGGGATATCGTACCATAGTTCGCACATCAACCAGGGAAACCCCCTACTTGCTAGTCAACGGTACTAAAGTTGTCATTCCTGCCAAAGTCAAAATTCCTTCTTCAAGAATTATACAAGAAGCCGAACTCACTGATGCAGAATGAATACGAACATGATCTTGAGATAGGAGCAAAGGCAAAGTAAGAAGGTGAAAGCATGAACCAACCTTCCCCACAAAACTCATGATTTTTCTTTGGATGCAGGCACAATTAACATAACAGGAATATTCACAAATACGTACACACGTCAAAATCACTATCTTCATAACGACAAAGTTGCAACACATCTCCATCTAAGAAATACTATACTATCACTCATTGCCTTTCTTTGCATGAGACTAAGCACTGTCTCCTCTCCTTGCATGCGGCTGAGCACTGCCTCCTTAATTTCATAAGGCTAAGAATTTCCTTTCTTTGCATGAGACTAAGCACTGGTCTCCTCTCCTTGCATAAGGCTAAGCACTACCTCCCTTATGGCATAAGGTTCAGCATTGCCTTTCTTTGCATGAGACTAAGCACTGTCTCCTCTTCTTGCATGAGGCTAAGCATTGCCTCCCTGAATTGCACAAGGCTAAGCCCTGCCTCCTTAATTTCATAAGGCTAATCACTACCTTTCCTTCCATCGAGACTAAGCACTGTCTCCTCTTATTGTATGAGGCTAAGCACTTCCTCCCTAATTCCACAAGGCTAAGCATTTCCTTTATTTGCATGAGAGTGAGTCTCCTTTTCTTGCATGAGGCTAAGCATGGCCTCCCTAATTGCATAAGGCTAAGCATTGCCTTTCTTTGCATGAGACTAAACACTGTCTCCTCTCCTTGCATGAGGCTAAGCACTGTCTCCCTAATTTAATAAGGCTAAGAATTTTCTTTTCGTTGCATGAGACTAAGCACTATCTCCTCTAATTGCATGATGCTAATCATTGCCTCCCAAAATTTAAGCTCGACCTTTTCGTGCATCGAGACTAAGCATTGTCTCCTCTCCTTGCGTGAATCTTAGAACTGCCTCTCTAATTGCATAAGGTTAGGAAAGTCTTTATTTGCATAAGAATAAGCACTGTCTCCTCTCCTTGCACGAGGCTAAGCACTGCCTCCCTAATTGCATAAGGCTAAGAATTTTCTTTCTTTGCATGAGACTAAAGTCACCTCTTCTTGCACGAGGCTAAGCATTGCCTCCCCAAATAGCATAAGGCTGAGCATTGCCTTTCTTTGCATGAGACTAAGCACTGTCTCTCTCCTCGCATGAGGCTAACATGTGCCTCCCTAATTGTATAAGGCTAAGCATTTCCTTTCTTTGCATGAGACTAAGCACTGTATTCTATCGTTGCATGAGGCTAAGCGCTGCCTCCCTAATTGCATAAGGCTAAGCAATACCTTTCTTTGTATGAGAGTAAGCTCTGTCTCCTCTCCTTGCATGAGGTAAGCACTGCCTCCCTAATTGCATAAGGCTAAGCATTGCCTTTCTTTGCATGAGACTATGCACGTCTCCTCTTCTTGCACGAGGCTAAGCATTGCCTCCCTAATTGCATAAGGCTAAGCATTGCCTTTCTTTTAATTAGACTAAGCATTGTCTTCTCGTCTTGCATGAGGCTAAGAATTGCCTCCCTTAATTTCATAAGGCTAAGCTCGTGCATCGAGACTAAGCACTATCTCCTATTCTTGCATGAGGCTAAGCACTACCTCCATAATTGCATAAGGCCAAGTATTGCCTTCCTTTGCATGAGACTAAGAATTTTCTCCTCTCTTTGCATGAGGCTAAACATTGCCTCCCTAATTGCATAAGGCTAAGCATTTCCTTTCTTTGCATGATACTAAGCACTGTCTCTTCTTCTTGCATGAGGGTAAGCATTTCCTCATCTAATTGCATAAAGCTAAGCATTACCTTTCTTTGCATGAGACTAAGCATTTTCTCCTCTTTTTGCATGAGGCTAAGCATTGCCTCCCTAATTACATAAGGCTAAGCATTACCTTTCTTTTCATGAGACTAAGCATTGTCTCCTCTTTTTCATGAGGCTAAGCATTGCCTCCCAATTGCATAAGGCTAAGCATTTCCTTTCTTTGCATAAGGCTAAGCATTGCCTCCCAAAATCGTATAAAGCTAAGATCGGACTTTCCATGCATCGATACTTAGCGTTGTCTCCTCTGTATCAAGCTAAGCATTGCCTCTTCAATTGTCTAAGGCTAAGCATCGCTTAATCCTTGCATAATACGCAATTCTACCTCTGTTATGATACTTGAAAACTAGCACTATTTTTTTACTTTCCCGGGGCTAAGCACTACCCCAATCCCGCACGAGACTAAGCTCTGTCTTGTTTTACTGCGATACGACCTAGCATCATACCTTTGCATCTCATGGGCTGAAACATCGCCATTCTATCCAAAGGCGTCATAGTCTGAAGGCATTATCATCATAGTCGGAAGACACTATGCCATGGCCTGAGGATCTCTCAACATTGCACATCATTATTCAAAGGAATCATGGTTTAGAGGCACCATTTTCATGGCCCGAGAACATCATTTCATGGCCTGCGAATCCATTATCGCGTTATTTATGGCCCATGATATCATGGTCGAACATCATCCTCATCGTCCAAAGACAACTTTCATGGACCAAAAGGAATTGACATCATGTTTAAATTCTCGCAATAATCAAATATATACTTGCACACATTGTGTTTAAGTTTTAAAGGTAATCCAGGAGGTAATCGTTCTCTTAACGGGAGAAATCTTTGCTCCGATTTTCATTCAATATCCACATCTTGCAATTATTTCAAACTTAACCAAGCACCATCACTTACCCACTTTTATTTGATAACCATTTAGATACCCCTTCTGAGATACATCTATAACTTTTCAGACTCACATTCACGATTTTGTATAAACTCATTTGATTATTTTCTTACCCAAAAGAACCCTTTCCGAAGCATATGACCATTCCGATAACAACTTCATCTGTTCAGTTCGCCTATGGATCTAGAACTACACACGGCCTGATTCCCGTAACACCAAGAATATTTAGGAATCTCAGGAACCACTGTTCGACTCCCAATTTTAAATCACCCCATTCGGTCAAAATCGGTCATCATTTTTTTACCCGACAACTCTTTCATAATTTCTGATATAGTGGGCCAGATAGTGATATATATATATATATATATATATATATATATATATATATATATATATATATATATTCAAAGTATCATTTGTGTCATTATTTAGTTTACAAGCATTTTCCATAATTTTTAGAGCTTTAGAATTAATTTTCTTGCATTTAAATTACTTGAATGTTCACTAATTATTCCCTTAAATTATTTGCGATGACCTAATCATCCAAATTTTGTTATTTTTACACCCACATATATGTTTTAAAATATTATACATCATTTCATATAATTATGTCTGTATTTTTAGCTATTTATGTGATTTTGCAATAATAGCCTATATTCATGCATAATTACATTATTTATGCCAAAATAGCATTTTTATAATGTTAAGTTATTATTTTCAATAATTTTAGTGCATAAATAATATTTTTATGATTTATTAATTACTTTTATAAATTATGTTTTGATAAATTTTGTGTATTTCAATTATGGCCCAGTTATAAGTAATTTTCATACCAAAATTGGTTCAATCCCTTAGCCCAATAGTCCCTAGCCCTAACCAAGCAACCTTTTACTAAAATCCGGTCAGGACCTACCTATAATTACCCACCCGTTCAATATTTAATCCCAGTCGTTGATCTCTCAAGATCAACGGTCCTCGTTCATTCCCCCCCCTCTTTTAATTAACCCAACCCATAAACCATACCCATTCCCTTATCCGCCGCCCCTAAAATCTCTCAACTCTCCTCTTTTCTCTTTTGAAGAACCCTAGCTGCCTCCCCCTTAATTCCCTTTACCAATCCCGCTAAAATTGGGATTCGACCTTTGTTTGTCTACTCTATATGGGTCCTTTGGGTACTGGTTATGCGATTTTGGTATTACTTAGGTATTTGCATAAATTTGGCAAATACCACCTCTACATCGAAAGAGAATCGACTCAATCTTAAAGATGTGTATGATATCCCGTCTATATACGCGAGATGAACTGGATTCTTCATACCAGTTGGCCGATTTTGAGTTTAAAACCATAACTAGGGTTTGGAGTTTTATACTTTTCCTTTTTTGTTATTCTATTGACTAGCATGCGAGATTTTTCCGTTTTCTTCGTCAGTGTTTATTTGATTTCTTTCCTTACCTATGTTTAATCAGTTATTTTCCTTGTTTGTGCATCCAATTTTATGGCTATATAAACCCCTCCCCTATTCCCTTTTGGACATACTTTAATCGTTGAGTTTTCACTAAAAAGATGAAGGTTTTCATTCTTCTATTATCTTTTTCTCTTGTTCTACATTTTGTCTCTTGGCCGACTAAAAGAGAAGGCCACAAGAATTCTATTTTTTGACCTTCCTTGGTGTGAGCACTGCCCCGGGTTCGTTTGAATCCCTTAGGAACTTGACGCACTAAGGTCTTGGGTTGTACTGCTCTTTGTTGACATTCAAAGTGTTGTGGAGTCTATAGTTTCTTGTTTGTCTACTTGTCAATCAGTAACTGGTGAGTTCTTTAACCTTTCCAATGTTCTTTCTCTTGTGTTCATGATTATCATATTTATACCTCTGAAATTGCATAACCTAATGTGTTTCTACACTCTCTCTATGTGCAATCCTACTAGTATCGAATATGTTTATTATATGAACCTCTCTAGCATATGCTTTATGCCTAAACTACCAGTTCTGAAATATGTTTATGTTTAACTTGAACAATTTAGACTGTTGAAGTTTGTTTAGCTTAATGTATTAGTACATTGAATTTTTACATTGGCTATATGACACCAGTTTGCTTCCTGCTTTGCCCTGAGTCTCTATAATGATTGATTTTTATCTATAATATGTCCTAATCTATATTAAGACCTTCACTCTAGCTATGACTTGCTCCTGTGTTTATTTTCATCACTAAATATGTCTTTAGCTTGTCCAATTCTGTACCCCTAGCAATTAGTTGGAATCTTTTAAAATGGCTTCTTAACATGAGTTTCCCTCATGGCATTTGACTCTGGTTTGCCTTGTTGATATGAGTTGGTATGTTTAACTTCTGGTGTTCAGCATAATTTTACTCCTTAGGCTTTGAATCTGCTAAGTTAGTGTTCTACTTTTATCTTATCTGACATAATACATCTTTGCTTATTAGTTTTGTAATCCCAGAAGTCATAACCCCCTTGCCTCCTACAAAATATTCTCTGCCCCAATGTTCTAAGTGTGAATTTTTTATATCAACCTATCTTTTAAGTTTGTTTACCCTCTTTACTGATATGTTCATTATGTGATCACCTCTGCAATGCATGTTTCTAAAATGCAAATGTACTTCTTCAACCTCTACCATTTGATCATCATTTTTCACTCTCATTGGTTATTTATCCTACTCTAAACCTATAACTCTTGGCCGGCTAAAAGCCAAGGCTACTAAAGCTTTCCCTATTACACCTCCCTAGTGGAGCACTGCTCGGGGTCCATTTTGAGACCTTTATGAACTCTGACACACTAGGTCTTAAGGTTCTTGGGTCATATTCCTTGCTACTCAGTTATGTCCCTCTTTCTGTCTACTGAATGTACAAATTGATTTGTGTAAGTGATTCATTTCTGGATCCTATGATGAAACTATGTTGTTTTGTTTGGTTTGGGTTATCATATGGTTTCTGGGCTATGTTATGATCCAGGTGTGCTAATGGGTGGAGAAAGAGTTTAGTTGTAGGCCTGGTAGTGCTGGGTATCTCTTTGGACCTGTCTTGGGCCTACTGTTATTACTTATACCACTTTGTAATTCATTCGTTATTGGGTCTATAATAATTCTGTAATAACAATTGGGGGTGATAGTGAAATTGGGAATTGGGTATCTCCTAATACTTGCATGGAAATGGTAGAAAGCATGTTTATATGATTTGTGTGAACTATTTTTTGTCCGACCTGTTATATGTGTCATTTAAATCTCTTTCGCACTATTAGAGATCATGTTATTAGGGAAATCACACACTCACATAACTGGTGTACTATCAAAGCATGAGTGCTCTTTTTATTCCCATGTTTACTGCTATGTGTTGCTAGATAGCATGTCTATAGGAAATAATTGCTAACAATTGTTCTTTAACCTGCACCATGTTTATTAGATACGATGCCTATAGGATTTTAACTAATTAATTTTCTTCATTCATCTAGATAGCATGCCTATAGGAGTTAAATGTACAAAATCAGTTCCAATCATCAATCTTTAGAAATAATGCCTATAGGACACCACTACTCGCTTTTCAAACGATGTTTCATTGCTCATCCACGCGATTATTAGGAAGCATAGGTAAGTTTGAGCATTTCAAATAAGTTTCAATATCCCTTACTATGCAAACACTTAGAGATCATGCCTATAGATTTATCAACTTATAATCTATAATAAGCGACTTAGCAGCATCATGCACTTATGAAATGGTAATTTAGAAATCATAGGTCTAAAATGGCCTGCACATCTGAATTATATCATATAGAAACCACGTCTATAGGGCTTAACGACTTCAATTCCCCTCAATTCTGAAACTACCTAATACCCTAACGTAGGAATCTGTTTGAGTGCATTTGTTTGCCTAATTGTGGAGCCAAAATTGAGCCTTTAACTGTATTTAATTGCATTCCTATCTGTTTTTAACTGTCGCCTAGTTATTAACATTTTTAGCAGCCTAAGTCAAGTCTAGAACCACCTAAAATAGAGGTCCAAATTCCTCATTGACCATAGGTATGGGACGGGTAATGCACGCAAAAGGCACAATTTAGAATGAACTAGTGCATTTTAGGTAATAATTAAAAGATAGTAATCGGGTAGCATGAGATGATAGTCTATGCCCGTTGAATAATATGAGTAACACCCCATCTTGAGGGAGTTTCGAAGTACTATTTATGTTGCACGGGGTGATCCTTTAGGCTAAAAAACATAGGACTCCCCATGTAATTCTTGTTTATCTTTGAATCAAGTGTTCGTATTTATTCCAAGTGTTTTAACAAAATTTCCCAAACATCTTTTTATCATATGTCTTTGTTTATCTGAATAATTCATATAATTCATGTTCGGTTGGGACTCAGAGTTGTGGACCTCAAAGTGTGCCTAACACCTTCTCTTCGAGATAATTTCGAGCCCTTACCTAATCTTTGGTGATACGAGCTAGTCAAACCTGAGTCATATGCAAATATGTGCCCTAACGCACCTTAAACCTTTAGGTGGCGACTATCCTCTTTTAATACCTTATTTAAAATAGTTGTCACACGTTGAAACCTGATTTTTCAAGAAAAAGCAGCGCGACACCCATTGTACGAAGTATGCAGTGGCACTCCTCCAGGAAACCCTGGTTGTCATCTGTCGCCAATCCACTGAAGATAGTGTGGTGGTACTTCTTGTACCTCTCAAGTCTAAGTTGTTCTTCCTCAGATGACGCTGCCCTAACCCCGGGCTGAACTGGGACCACAGGTTGTGCCGCCATGACACTTGGAACCTGACCAACATGAACTTGCTGCTCTAGAGTCTGGGCGGGAGGAGTCTGAGCTCCTTCCCCGATATGTTAAGTAGCTGGTGCAACAAGAATCAACCTCGCCTTAGCTACTGTACCAAACATACTCAGGAACTGTGCTAAGGTCTCTTCAAGTATGGGGGTAACAGTAGGCGCCTCTGGTACCTGCCCCCCAACTGGAACTACTGGCGGCTCCTCACCTTTTGCTCTGGTGGGTGGTGTATCTGTGGCACGTGCTCCTCGTCGGACTTTACCTCTACCCCTAGAGACACCTATGAGGGAATGGAATGATAAATTCTCAAACTTCAAGATTAATGAACTTGCATGATAGGAATGAAGGAAGTGAAATTGTCCTAATAGTTTTCTATCCTCTCGTAGATAAGTACAGACATCTCCGTACCAATCCGCAAGACTCTACTAAACTCGCTTATGACTCGTAGCACCTATGAACCTAGAGCTCTGATACCAACTTGTCATGACCCAATTTCCCATCCGTTGGGTATCGTGATGACACCTAGTCTTAAGGAATAGGTAAGCCTAACATTACTGAATAACAACCATAACAATAATAACATTTAATGCTTTCGGAAATGAACTCTCTATACAATATACATTTTCCCAAAACCCAATAGTACAAGTCATAAGCTCTAAAAAATTGTGTATAACTCCTAAGTACAACTGTTCAGAAATAAATAAAGGAAGTGTATGAACAAAATAGGACGGTGACTTCGAAGCTTGCGAACACCGTAATAGGTTTACCTTGAGTCTCCACAACAGCAATCCGCGTTGCTAGCTAACGATCAACCTGCTATGCAATACCTGGAATCTGCACAAAACTGTGTAGAAGTGTAGTATGAGTACATCACAGTGGTACCTAACAAGTATCAAGACTACCTTTAGTGGAGTAGTGATAAGGAACAATCAAGACACCTACTGGACTATATAACCTGAACAAGTATAAGTATGGAAACAATAGAGTATGATAGCTACGTAAAGATGATGCGACGTAGCTAAGAAAACAGTAATTGCAATAAGAAGGGAAGACAATAAATACAAGCAGAATGTCCAACCAAATGACCCAGGCGGATGAACGGAAATAAATCCATAACTTCCGAGACCACAGATACATGAAAGACAAGTAATAACCCAACATCAACGACCATTTTCACATTAACACTTTAGTCAATAGCACTCCACGAGGTACCAAACCTCAGACTATTCTCACTCACGGGTCCCAATATCTAGACCCTAGCATTTGGCATCTTGTGCCCTCATTTCAACTAGTAATTGCACGAACGACTCACGTACCAATTAGAGTCATTCTTACATAGAAGGTAAGAATAACATGGGTATCTATACTCAACAATAACAAGGAAGTCCCTTAATCCGATAAGAGTGCTTAACTACGTGTATGCTTGTGCAAGTGTCCTAACATAGTCCCAACCAGCTGGTAAGCATAAGAGAAAGGAACTGACACCATGCAGAATGTTTTCCCACAACTTTCACAAGATAAAACTTACACAAGTAAGTGTAACACTACACAAATGTCAACAACAAGAATGCTCCCAGGCCAACACAAGTCATCACAATTCAATCACTGACACATCCCACCTTGTCTCGCCACATGTGCAATAGTAATGTAAATGCCCGCCTTATCTCGCCACACGTGAATAATAACGTTCCCACCTTGTCTCGCCACATGCGCCATACCCCTCCCCCTCCCCCCCATATATATATATATATATATATATATATATATATATATATATATATATATATATATATATATATATATACTGCCTTGTTACGCCGCATGTGCAAATATCGATAGTAACCACAACACGACAGAAACCTCGTGCAACCCCTTATCAACAACTGCATGGCAGAAACCTCGTGCATCACCATAACCACAACTGCACGGCAAAAATCTAGGGCATCACCACAACAAGTACAACGACAACAATGACAATAATACAAATCATAATAAGTAAATTAACTACCTTCGATCATAAGAAAAGGTAAAACGAGTTCACAAGGAAAAACCAAAATAAGGAAAACTAGGCATGAGAAGAACAACTCAACAAGGAAGAAAATAACATGTAACAATAGCCCCACACTTTACGGTTCAACGACAAGGAACTAACACGAGCCCAATAATTCCAAATAAAGGTAAGTACAATTAAATATAGAAACTCGAAGGTTCTTTTAAGTTTGGATAATTACAGGAGAGATATAGCCAATTCAACCAAAGGTAGGAAGCGAGAATATCACCATAACTTCAATTAAGTAAGAACATTTATAAAAAGGACTAATTACAACTTCAAATAGGGATTAGCATTTAGGGAAGAGAAAAAATGGCAATGGAAGGGATAACAGTCTATATTAAGTGACATATGAATCAAATATAATTAAGAGTGAATCATGAAGCAATTAATTCCAATCAAGCATGTAAAGGTGAAACTAGAAATTAAGGAACGTAATCATACAAGTAAAACCATATATTTAATAAATACAATAACCTAGACACCCTTAAAGAGGCTAATTTCCACCAAATAAGCCCGAGAACGTACTCGTCGCCTCACGTACACAGACTACAATCAGTACAGAAGACTCAATCCTAAGGGGTAGTTTCCCAACCCAAGGTTAGGCAAGATACTTACCTCAAAGAAGACAAACTGACACTGTAAAATAAACTTCTCGGGTGAAAAGACCTCCCGAAAGCTCAAATCTAACCAAAATAACTTCAAAGCACAAAACTTACAAGAAACTATTCCGGATTAGAAAGTCCCAATCTTTACAAAAATCTAGAAATCGATATAAAAATTCGACCCCCGGGCCCGCACCTCGGAACCCCACAAATTTTAAAAAACCCGAACACACATTCCGATATGAGTTCACCCACACTAAAATTATCAAATTCCAATACCATTTCGTCCCTCAAATAGTGATTTTTCATTTTGAAAACATTATTCAAAAACAAACATTTTCTTCAACTCAAAACACAAAATAAATTATAAAAATAAAGATAAATTCATGGAATATTTTAGATTCTTGGTGAACAACACTTACCCAATCGATTTTCTTGAATGTTCTGCCAGGACTTCCGCATCTACGGACAACGAACGCACCTGTAGAACTGCATGTGCGAGAAAGAGTCTGCATCTGCGAACTCAGCTGATCAGGATAGGGACCACATATGCGGATTTACAGCCGCAACAGCGGCACCGCAGAAGCGAAATGGGAAGCCGTAGAAGCGATAATATTCGCACGTGCGATCGCTAGAAAGGGTCTGGTGTTATTGGTTGAGGTCCTGAGGGCCTCGGGTGTGTTTCGGGTTATTTAACGAATTGAATATTGAGTTAGAAGTTCTGTTTCCTGGTGTTTTGGAGATACTAGTGTTGTTCGCACCTACGGATGGGGAGCTGCATGTGTGAGGGTCGCAGGCGTGGTAGATTGACCGTAGATATGGAAAAGGCAGGTTGGAGCTTGAGCGCAGGTGATGGCCGCACCTGTGAGCCCGTAAGTGCGATGCTTGGGTCGCAGGTGCAGAAGAACGTAGCTGCAAGGTTCTTACCGTATGTGCGGTAGCGCGGGTGCGCGGATATGGCCGCAGGTGCAAACCGACTGGGCAGAAAACCCCAATTCGAGGTTTTGTTCTCCATTTTTTGATTTTTTGATTTGAGGAACTCGGGAAAGGTGCGATTTTCGAAGAATTTCAAGGAGAAACGTTGGGTTATGTGATTCTAACCTATAATGGTATAAATTTCATGAATCTATGACTTTATTCATCATCTAATTCGTAATTTGAACTAGGAATTTGGTAATTTAGGGCTTGACAATTGGAGAGTTTGATTTGGAATTTGCGGGACCAAATGAGGTTAGATTTTGATAAATTTGGTATGGTTGGATTGGTTTCTAGTTTTGTAATTTTTGTCGGGTTTTGAGACATGGGCCCGGGGGCATCCTGGAGTAGGATTTTTGGCGAGGGCATCCTGGAGTAGGATTTCTGCGCTGTTAAGGTAAGTAACTCTTCTAAACTTTATGGTGAGGGTATGAAACCCCGAGTTAGGTGTTATGTCATTGGTATTAGGTGATTCACATGCTAGGTGACGAGTGTGTGGGCATGCACCCTATGAAATGGGACCCTATGGTTCCCATGGCCCAGTATAGTGGCCCTATTTTATCTATATTTGTATTTTTAGTATGTGATAAAGTAATTGAGCTGTCAATCATGCTAGATATCATGTTTAGATTTTATGTTGATACTGTTGAGACCCATAATGGTCGTTTGTTGATCTTATTTCACAGACTTCATTGATATCTTGTACTCAATCATGTTCATGCATTCATATCATATCTCAGTCTAAGTTGTTAACTGTTGATGCATCATATTCTTGTTGTAGGGCTAATTTCATGACTTTGTGAGCCCGTGAGTGAGACTGGAGAGATTGATGACTGAGTAAAGCCTAGGTCCTGGTTGTGAGGATATTGATACCATAGCACGTGAGTTGTCCATGCAGCACATGAGTTGTCCGTGCGGATCCAGGTATTGATATTACAGCACGTGAGTTGTCCGCGCATGTCCAGATATTGATATTATGGCACGTGAGTTATCCGTACAACATGTGAGTTATCCGTGCAACATGTGAGTAATCGATGCTTAGCGCTTGGGATGTAGGAGCCCTTCTGGAGCATGAACACCCCCAGTGAGTGCAATCGACTATAAACGTGTGTGGATCGAGATACATGGCATTGCATACACACATGACATACATGCAATTGCATGCACGCACGACATACGTTCATAGAGATGCATTTTATTCATGCTATATAGAATCACGTCATCCATGACTTATCATACAAATTGACATGTGGGCTCAGAGAGGAATTTTATACTTGTTATTTTTGTAAAGGAAATGGAACATCTTACTTATTGCTAAAAAGATTTTGGGAAAAATTTTAGTTTCATAATGTACTTGTATTTCGGCGCATTCGGCGAAAGATTTGAGTTCTCACTAAGATATTTCAAAAAGCACGCATATTTTCTTGAACTGTAAGCGAGTTGAACATTTTACTTCTGAGATACTCTTTTTATTACTTGTATTATGCTATTGCAAAGTGTTGTAGGATACTAGTATTGGACTCGACCTAGTGTTAGCTCGTCACTTCTTTCAACCTAAGGTTAGTTTTGTTACTTACTCAGTACACGGGGTCGTTGTACTAATACTACACTTATGCACATTGCGTGCAGATGTCGGTTGTTGTTGTTGCTGCGCTCGATGATTGCGGGACTTGAAGATGTACCGGTGTCCCTATTGTAGCTACCTCCTTTGTTCGGGGTAGCCTTAGATTATAAAACTCTATTTATGTGCTTTTCAAAGAGACGATGTATTTATTTCATTGTTTCTTTGTAAACTCAATTCGTAGAAGCTTATTATTTGTACTACCAGTCGTTGTGAAAATATATTGGATTTAGATTATTTATTTTTTCTAATTGACTTATTAATATTATTGAAACTGGATATTTATAAGTTGGCTTACCTAGCGGGTTGGGTTAGGTTCCATTATGACTAGCGGATTCTGGGTCGTGAAAAATTGGTATCAGAGCTCTAGGTACATAGGTTCTACAAGTCATGAGCAAGTGTCTAGTTGAGTCTTGCGGATCGATATGAGGACATCCATACATATCTTTGAGAGGCTACATGACATTTCAGATATACTTCCCATCTTTCCTTCCTTATCGTGCATCATTGATTCAACTTGAACTGTAACTCTTTCATCTCCTTCCATGCATTTGTATGCGTACATGACCGCTTGGTATCAGATGTGCATCGACGGCTTGTGGTTCAGTGGTTGAGGTGCGAGATATGATTTTGGAATGTTGATGATGGTCCAGTCTGGAGGACTTGAGGCCGGATTTTGTTTGTGACTTGAGTACTCAGACTTCGATTGTGAAGATCTTGTGCATTTGGGACTTATATGTTCGTTTGTGTCCTTATTGGTGAGATCTTGTGTCAGGATGACTATGTGGTGAGTATAATTTGATTGTGAGATATGTTCAGATTGTTCAAATGTGACAAGGATAGTTTGCTGGGGATGTAGCAAGGACTATTCGGTGTTTGACTTCTGTATGGATTTTGCGTAAGGCCTCGATTTATGGGTGTGTTGAAGGGCCTCTCATGTAGTTTAGTAGTGGAGTGGAGTAGATCTTCATGTCGTGTTATGAGTTTAGACTCAGGGATATTGAGTGATTGCATAATAGTTATGATTATGGAGGAGTATAGAAAGATATAAGTTTGACGCTAAGTAGGTCGGGTTATATCTTGCAGAGTGTCCTAATGTTGTGTGATCCTTATGTTGTTTAGTGGCGAGTTCCCTTTTCTTCCAGTGAATTGTATGTGCTGCAATTTGAGTTCGGGTCACTTATGAGAGTTGGCTTGACTACTACAAGGATGAATTCGAGATTTGTAGATGATTTGAGGTATTAGGTGGGTGGTGTTATATGAGCCTATGAATGATTTAGTTGAATATCACTCCGGTATTTTTGCAGTAATAGAGTATGATCATTGTGAGTTATTGGGTATTTTGATTTATGGATCTGAGCCAAGTGGGAGAGTCTGCTATTGATAAGTTGATTGCATGATTATGTGTTGTGTTGGTTTTAGTTTGAGGTATGCTGGCGACTCAGTTAGGACTTGCAGCGGTGGAATTTTAGAATGAATTGAGTAAGGGAATTTCTAGATAGGGGTTGTATTACACTCTATGGGTATATGGGAATCATGGAATAATTGAATGGCTAGTTGTGAAGGAGGTAATGTGCACATGAGTAGGAGATTGCTCGATTGCTTAGTAGTGTGGGTTACTCCATTGGGTGTTAGTGTGCTAGTGGAGCACAGGTCGTTCGATCCGATTGGTCGGTCTAATTGAGTCTTGAGCAGAGTAAATGACTCTGGAGAATGGTTCTAATGGAGGCAAGATTTATATGTGATAATTGGAAATCTTCAGGATGTGTATTTCGCTAGAAATTGAAATTCACATTGGATTGTGACAAGACTTATCGCATTTCTATATCATTATGGATTCTACATATCAGTATTAGAGAGGTGAAGGTAATGTCTTTAGACTCACAGGAAGTCTCTTCGGAGTAAGTATTTGGGTTGTGGTACTTTTGGGGTGTTGAAGAGAACATTCAACGGCTTATGAGCCTTAGGACGGTATGGTTTTATGTTAGGGCCTCGCGTGGTGATTTTTGGTTGCGGATTATGGTATTATGGCAAGAGAAGTATCAATTTGAAGGTAATACAGAAGGAGCTCGAAGAATTAGGACAACTAGGTGACGGGTTGGATAAGCATGGTAACAGATGTGATTGGCTCTTCCGGTTCTTATGATGTAGTGAGTTTCTTCAGGTGTTTTGTGGTGATGCTCTTGGGTTTCGGTAGCATGCGTGTCTTGGATGAGATAGAGAGAATTAGTTCTGATGGCTTAATTATGTGCAAATGAGTTTTGAAGAGTTTTCAATGGTTACTACAACGGTTCGGGATGCATATTTCCTGCCGGTGTGTGGAACATATTGTGTATTATGATTATCTCCAGGATGAAATCAAATGAAAAGTTCTTGGGTAATGGAGTATGTAGTTGCTTGCGACTCGGAGCTTGGTTTTGAGATTTTTGTATCTTTCAAATGATTGAATAATGGGTGTGGTGTGTTGTATGGTATTGAGATTTGCAAGTGCCAGGTCACTGTTTCGTTTTGGAGGGAAGGTTCTAAATTGGTAGGCAACATGGACGGTCTCAGGTGACTAAGTACGTGGTGGTACTAGTTGGTATGTCTTGAAGAGGATATACATTTCAGAAGGGGAAATGCGTTTGATTTATGGATACTTCAGTGGTATGACGGAACCCTCTTGTTTGATCGACTACTTATATTCATATTTTGCTATGCGAAAAGGAAGAATTTTAGAAGTATTTCCTTATGGGATAGTCGTGTGTGAGAGATAGGTTGGACATTCTGGCGGTGGAGTTGGGATCAGATATGGTGATTTGTGTGTCCTATGGATTTGGAGACTGGGAGTCCTCAGGAGCAGATTGTTTCATTATTGGGACTGTGAAGTTATTGCAGAAGCTAGCCAGATGATAAAATGTGTTGTGATTCAGTCATTGTGGGCTTTCAGAGGTTTATTTATCTATGTGTGGGTGTCCGGAGTTGAATTGGGGGTCAATTGGTATGCCCAATTAGGATGTGCATTCTACACCGAGTCGGATTGGTTGGCTCCATAATACTATTATTGAGGTACATGCCATTTGATTGTTGCTAAGATTATTTGCGTTCTATAAATTTCCGTGAGTTATTCTTCTATGCAACAAGGAGTTGTGATTCATTAGTTTTAGGCAAACTGTTATTTGTTTTAGGCACACTTGGTGCGGTTCTATTGTGGTCATATGACGGAATTTGATCAACATGAGTAATTGAATATTGCATAATTGAGGGCGTATTGGTTATGTTCTTTCTAGTTTTGTGTGGCATTGTATAATATGATCCTCCGTGGTTATGGTAATGCACTTTGAGTACTGGATGTCGAGTTTCGTGTGGTTATTGCTTTTGAGCAAGGTGGCTCGAGGTATATAATGTGGACCAACGTCTAGATGGGGTCGCACATTGTAGTGGAGTTATGTTGAGGTATGAACCTTTGTGTTATATTCGGATGATGGTTCTACAATGTGTGATGGGTTCTTAGATTTTTATGGTGGTGGTACCCGTTGAGTTTGCATGGCGGTTCTCTTGATTGAGTCATTTTCGTTATTGAATACATCTGGGGTTGTTGCTTATTGGTACATGGATTGCACGGTTTGTGGCTCCGAGTAGTATTGGTGTTGCGTGTCAGTAGGTTAGTTGGTATTCGATAAGATGAAGTCGTCGGATCTATGATGGGTGCTATTAGACTTGTTGCGGTATATTTGGAAGGAAAATGTCGGAAGTTGACTTAGGAATTGGCTATAGTTCTTGTTAAAGGAGAGGGAGCTCCACGATTTGTTGCATTGATGAATGGATATGATTTTCCATGTGTTTTTTCATTTGTTGGCAGTGTACAAAGAATTTAGAGTGAGATTTTGTTAGATATAAGGATTATTACCGACATTGGGTTGTTCTGAGCAGTTACGGTGATCAGAGATTTTTGCTATGAGTAATTGAATTATGAGGTATATCATGCGATTGTGTCTCAGATTATGATTATGGCTTGATACAGTTTGTTCACACTTCTACAGTATGTAGGTTGCAGGATTCAGATCTTATAAGAAATTCCGGATGAGTGAAAAAATGGAATTCTATGGCTAGGGGTAGGTTGGATGAAGAAATTTTTGTTATGCTATGTTATCAGACCTATACAGGGTAGGGTGACGTGAGAATACCCCCAGGTATGTGCATGGTAAGTTTATTCGGCGATTTGATTTCTTTTGGAAAATCTCTGAGCACGTTCGGGGATGAACGTATGTTTAAGTGGGGGAGGATGTAAGGAACCGACCGCTCGTTTTGAGCAATTTTCACTTTGCTCGGTAGTTTGAGGGCATGAGTAGCTCCTTATGATGTATTATGACTTATATAATTCGTGTTTTAGTTTTCAGGTTATTCGGAATTTATCTGGAAGAATGATTCTCAACTAGATGCCTTAAACTTGAAAGGTTTGATCAAGTTTGACTTTTTAGAATTTGATATTGGATTGGATTTCTGATGGTTCCATTAGATCCATTGGATGATTTTGGACTTAGGAGCGCGTCCGGATTGTAATTTGGAAGTCCGTGGTAGAATAAGGCTTGGATTGGCGGAAGTTGGAAATTTCACTTTTGGTCAGTCGTGGAAAATTAGGTATCGAGGTTGGAATGGAATTCCGTAAGCTGAAGTAGGTTCATAGTGTCAATTGCGACATGTGTGCAAATTTTGAGGTTATTCGGGCATGGTTTGGTAGGTTTCGGCGTCGTTGGCGAATTTCGGAATTTTTGAAGTTCTTAGGCTTGAATCCAATGTTAATTTGGTGTTTTGGTGTGGTTTGAGTGTTTTGAGGGTTCGACTAAGTTTGTATATTGGTATAGGACTGGGTGGTATCGTTGTTTGAGGTCCCGACGGCCCCGGGTGTGTTTCGGATGATTTAATGGATTGCATTTTGAGTTGGAAGTGCCGTTTTCTAGTGTTTTGGGGATGTTGGTGTTTTTTCGCACCTGCGAATGGGGAGCCGTAGGTGTGACGGTCGCAGGCGCGGTCGACCGAGCACAAATGTGGAAAGGTCAAGTTGGAGCTTGAGCGCAGGTGCGTAGGTGATGGCCGCACCTACGAGCTCGCATGTACGATGCTTGGGTCGCAGGTGCAAAAGTTGAGGAAGCTGCTGTTTAAGTGAAGATCACATGTGCGAGGTTCTTGCCGCATGTGTAGTAGCACGGGTGCGCGGATATGGCCGCAAGTGCAGACCTGCTGAGCAGAAAACCCCAATTTGAGGTTTTGTTCTCTCTTTTTTGATTTTTGGATTTGAGGATCTCGGGAGAGAGGTGATTTTCGAAGGATTTCAAAGAGCAGCATTGGGTTAAGTGATTCTAACCTATAATAGTAAGGATTTCATGAATCTATGATTTTATTCATCATCTAATTGGGAATTTGAACTAGGAATTTTGGAATTTAGGGCTTGAAAATTGGAGAGTTTGATTTGGGAATTTGAGGGACCAAATAAGGTCGGATTTTGACAAATTTGGTATGGTTGGATTCCTGAGTGTATGAGCTTTCTAATTTTGTAATTTTTATGTGGTTTCAAGACGTGGTCCCGGGGGCTGGGTTTGAGCCAATTTTGGAATTTTGGTCTAATTTGATAGTTTTTATTGTGGAATTCATTCCATTAGCGCTTATTGATGGTATCATACTGGTTGTGAATAGATTCAGAGATTTTGGAGGCCGAGTCGAAGGGCGAGGGCATCTTGGAGTAGGATTTCTACGCTGTTAAGGTAATTAACTCTTCTAAAATTACTCCTGAGGGTATGAAACCCCGAGTTAGGTGTGATGTGATGGTATTTAGGTTATGCACATGCTAGGTGACGGGCGTGTAAGCGTGCACCGTGTGAAATAGGAACCTATGGTTCACATTGCCTAGTTTAGTGGCCCTATTTTTGTCGATCTCTGTGTTCTTACCATGCGATAAAGTAATTGAGCTGTCAATCATGATAGATATCATATTTAGACTTCATGCCGATACTGTTGAGACCCATAGTGGTCGTTTCTTGGTGTTATTTCATAGACTTCATTGATATCTTGTACTCAGTCATGTTCATGCATTCATATCATATCTCAGTCTCAGTTGTTAATTGTTGATGCATCATATTCATGTTGCCGGCCTAATTTCATGACACAGTGAGCCCGTGTGAGACTGGAGAGATTGATGACTGAGTAAGTCCTAGGGCCTGGTTGTGAGGATATTGATACCATAGCATGTGAGTTGTCCGTGCAACACGTGAGTTGTCCATGCGGATCCAGGTATTGATATTAGAGCACGTGAGTTGTCCGTGCAGCACGTGAGTTGTCCGTGCGGGTCCAGATATTGATATTATGGCACGTGAGTTGTCTGTGCATCACATGAGTTGTCCGTGATTAGTGCTTAGTGCTTGGGCTGTTGGAGCCCCTCCAGAGTCTGAACACCTCCACTAAGCACAGTCGACTATAGATATGTGTGGATCGAGATACATAGCATTGCATGTACACATAACATACAGGCAATTGCATGCACGCATGACATATATGAATAGAGATGCATTTTTCCTCATGTTATATAGAATCACGTCATTAATGACTTATTATACACATTGAGATGTGGGCTCAGAGAGGTATTTTATACTTGTTATTTTTGTAAAGGAAATGGAACATCATACTTACTGTTGAAAAGATTTTGGGAAAAATTTAGTTTTCATACTTACCTGTATTTCGGCACTTTTGCCTAAAGATTTGAGTTCTGACTAAGATATTTGAAAAGCATGCTTATTTTCTAAAACTGTGAGTGAGTTGAACATTTTACTTCGGAGATACTCTTTTTATTACTTGTATTACGCTATTGCGAACTGTTGTAGATACTAGTATTGGAACCGACCTAGTGTTAGCTCGCCACTGCTTTCAGCCTAAGGTTAGTTTTGTTACTTACTCAGTACATGGGGTCGGTTGTACTGATACTACATTTTTGCACATTGCGTGCAGATGTCGGTTGTTGTTGTTGTTGTGCTCGATGATTGCAGAACTTGAAGATGTACCGACGTCCCTATTGTTGCTGCCTCCTTTGTTCCGGGTATTCTTATATTATAAAACTCTGTTTATGTTCTTTTCAAACATACGGTGTATTTATTTCATTATTGATTTGTAAATTCTATTCGTAGAAGCTCATGTTTTGTACTACCAGTCCTTGGGGAAATGTAATGGATTTAGATAATTTATTTTGTCTAATTGACTTATTAACATTATTGAAACTAGATCGTTATTAGTTGGCTTACCTAGCGGGTTGGGTTTGGTGTCATCACGACTAGGGAATTTTGGGTCGTGACAACGTAGCACCTACAACTAGTAGCACAAAACAATTTAATACATGCAGGGTATTTTTTTCCCTCACAAGGTTAGACATGAGACTTACCTCGTTGCGAAGTTCCACAACCGGCTCCTACGCACATCGGACCGAAATTAGTCAAACAACGTGCAAATCAATCAAAATATACTCCAATACTTATAATTAAACAGTTTATAACAATCCCCAACTCCGGTCTGCAATGCAACAAAGTCAACCCTCGAGCCCATGTGCTCCAATTCTAAAAATATTCAAAAATTAATATTACCCATAAGACCATAAACTCAAATATATAACGTGGTAGAATATCCAAAATATCAAATCATAGGTTTTTCTTCAAGATTTTACAATTTCATAGAAATTCCATGTTTAAATCCAAACATAATCCATGTATTTAACTTACAATAAGTGTGAATCACATGCCTTGTGTTGCTTGATAAAAATCTCCTCAAAATAGCTCCCAAAATTCGGCCATCCAAGTTCAAAATGAGAGAAATAAGAGATAAATATTGATTTAAAAACAAGTCTTCCCAGGTCCTTCATTTTCGAGATCACGAAAAACTCTCGCAATCGCGAAGGACAAAAATCAACTGTCCTAAAATCCTCTTTCGCATTTGCTTCCAGAACGTCGCATTCGCAAAAACTCTAGGTCCTGACACTTCTTGTTCAGGGCCACTGCGCCGTGTTCGCGAAGGCTTAACAACTCCAGGCCCTGAGCTCACTATCCTTCTATGCGTTCGTGACTCCCTATCGCGTTCGCAAAGGGGACCTCAATTTTTTCTCCGCGTTCGCGACCCCAATGTCGCGTTTGCGATGATAACTTCCCAACAATAAAAAATGCTTCTTCGTGAACCCTTGCATCCCTTCGCGCCACGAAGAATAAAACCAGACACCAGCACCTGCAAATCACCCAAACTTTGTCTAAAATCACCTCGAATCACACCCTAGGCTCCCGGTACCTCGTCAAACCTTACCAACCAACCCAAAAACATGACACAAACCTGCTCGGGACCTCAATCACCCCGGATACATTTTAACTTTCTAACATTCAAACTTCGATGAAGCGTCCGAGAAACATTCCAGAATGAAACCAAACTTTACGTACAAGTCACAACCTACTATACAAACCTATTGCAAGGCGTGAATCCCAAACGAACATCAATAATATCAAAATCCGCTGCAAATCAAACTTAGGAAATTCTAAAATTTCAAAATGCCAACTTTCCACAATAAGCACCGAAATGCTCCCCGACCACCCGATATTCAATACGAACATATTCCCAAATATGAAACCTTAACGAACCTATTGGAACCTTCCAATCATGATTTCGAGTTCGTTTACTCAAAAGTCAAATCTTGGTCAACATTTCCAACTTAAAGCCTTCCAGTTGAGAATTTTCCTTCCGAATCAACTCTGAACTTCTAGAAATTCAATTCTAAACACATGTACAAGTCATAAATCCTGGAGTGAAGCTACTCAAGGCCTCAAACCGTTGAATGATTCTCTAGAGATCAAAACGAAAAGTCGGGTCATTACATAAGGTTAGGTGTGTAACTTATTGATTACATAGGCTCGATTGTTCTCATACTACACTTCTGCACCTTGCGTTTAGATTTTTGAGCTGATGTTGTTGTGTATGGAGGGCGCTGGCATTAAAGATGTTCCTGCGATCCAATTATAGCTGGCTCTTGTTCTTGGTGGCTTTAGATTTCTAAATCTCTTTATGTATATTTCGAACAGATGATGTATTTAATTTATACTACCTTTATAAATCAAAGTCTTAGAAGTTCATGATTTTACTACCAGTCCTTGAGTTACTGTATAAAACTCGATTGTTCTCATACTACACTTCTGCACCTTGCGTTTAGATTTTTGAGCTGATGTTGTTGTGTATGGAGGGCGCTGGCATTAAAGATGTTCCTGCGATCCAATTATAGCTGGCTCTTGTTCTTGGTGGCTTTAGATTTCTAAATCTCTTTATGTATATTTCGAACAGATGATGTATTTAATTTATACTACCTTTATAAATCAAAGTCTTAGAAGTTCATGATTTTACTACCAGTCCTTGAGTTACTGTATAAAACTCGATTGTTCTCATACTACACTTCTGCACCTTGCGTTTAGATTTTTGAGCTGATGTTGTTGTGTATGGAGGGCGCTGGCATTAAAGATGTTCCTGCGATCCAATTATAGCTGGCTCTTGTTCTTGGTGGCTTTAGATTTCTAAATCTCTTTATGTATATTTCGAACAGATGATGTATTTAATTTATACTACCTTTATAAATCAAAGTCTTAGAAGTTCATGATTTTACTACCAGTCCTTGAGTTACTGTATAAAACTCGATTGTTCTCATACTACACTTCTGCACCTTGCGTTTAGATTTTTGAGCTGATGTTGTTGTGTATGGAGGGCGCTGGCATTAAAGATGTTCCTGCGATCCAATTATAGCTGGCTCTTGTTCTTGGTGGCTTTAGATTTCTAAATCTCTTTATGTATATTTCGAACAGATGATGTATTTAATTTATACTACCTTTATAAATCAAAGTCTTAGAAGTTCATGATTTTACTACCAGTCCTTGAGTTACTGTATAAAACTCGATTGTTCTCATACTACACTTCTGCACCTTGCGTTTAGATTTTTGAGCTGATGTTGTTGTGTATGGAGGGCGCTGGCATTAAAGATGTTCCTGCGATCCAATTATAGCTGGCTCTTGTTCTTGGTGGCTTTAGATTTCTAAATCTCTTTATGTATATTTCGAACAGATGATGTATTTAATTTATACTAGCTTTATAAATCAAAGTCTTAGAAGCTCATGATTTTACTACCAGTCCTTGAGTTACTGTATAAAAGTTTGGTTATTTCATCATTTATTTTCTCAGTGAATCTCATTTGAATTGGATTGTTGTTAATTGGCTTAGCTAGTTAGATTTAGGGCCGTGATGAGGGTGTTTTCATATTTTATTTATATACTAGCGAATTTGTTAACTAATTATAATAGAAAATTTATAAACTAATTAGTATGCCAATAACAAATTTAGATACTATCTATCTTTATTCAAATGATGGTTAAAAAAATTAAAAGAGTTACAAAGTAATTAGAAAGCCGATAATAAATTTAGAAATTATATGTCTTTTCCATTATTACAATACTCTCGCACAATACTTTTTGATTATTTAGAAAATGTACTTCCCTAAGTAATTCTTGATTATATATAAAGTTGTGTACGGTAAAAATCGAAGATGTCTGAGTCTATGGGTTCGAGGGGGTATGTCTCGATTATAAATTGGGATCAAAGTGAGTTTGAACCCATCGAGTTTAGTGGCTAAGATATCGAGACCGGCTTAGATCGATACCAAAGTAATGGAATCACGAGATATCCGCAATCGACCATCGATCCCGACGAGAATTTTGGAGCCAGTAGAGCTAACAACGATTATGTAACGACCCGTCAAGTCGTTCCGAGAGTAAAAGCCCCGCTTTCCCCATTTCTGCTTCATTATATGTGGTTCATATTCATTATGTTCTGTTAGAATGGTTGGCTTGGGTTTGGAGCAATTTTTGGAGAGAAATGAGACATTTAATCTCTTAAGTTGGCCTTACGGTTAGAAAAGTCAATCAGAAGTTGACTTATTGTTAAACGACCTCAGAATGTAGATTTTATGGTTAGGATAGCTTCGTTAGGTTATTTGGTACTTAGGAGTGTTTTCAGAATGTGATTTTGATGTCCGGTGTAGAATTAGGCCTTAGTTGGCGAAAGTTGGTTTTTGGTGATTTCCGATCGATAGTGGAAAATGGGCTATCGGGGTCGGAATGGAATTATAAAAGTTGGTCAGGTTCATAATGCCATTTTGGATATATGTGCAAATTTTCAGGTCAATCGGATGTGTTTTGGATGGTTTCGACATCTTTGGTGAAATTTTGAAATTTCAAAGTTCTTAGGCTTGAATTTGATGTGATTTTGGTGTTTTTGCATTGTTTTCGATGTCTCGAAGGATAGAATAAGTTTTAATGAGGTGATGGGATGTGTTGGTATGTTTGGTTGAGGTCCAGGGGGCCTTATGTGTTTTTCGGATGCTCAAACGGACATTTTTGGTCTAAAGGAGTCTGCTATTTTTCTGGTGTTTTAGCAGCAGATTTTTTTTCTTAATTGCGATCACGTAGAGTAATGATTGAGGCATGAAGATTTATTCCATTTGTCGCATCCCCCTTTTTCCTCGCACGGGTCAGGTGCGGAGAGATCGGGTTCATGACATTCTGGACAACTCCTTAAAGGAAGATGTTTAAGGAAGAGTCGCCACCTAACGATTTTGTGGTGCGTTAGGGCATCTAGAGTAGATAACTCATGAACTAGTTTGCATTACCAGAGATTGGGTAAGGGCTTGAAGTTATCCTTAGGGGAAGGCGTTAGGCACCCCTCAAAATCCACAATTGTGGGTCCCATCCAAGAAGTTTTGTGAATTTGGACGATAAACAAGTAGCAAGTAAGGTTCATATAAGAGGTGTGATGACCCAAAAGGGGTATCCCGTATATTCTATCTAATTATGTGTTCCGAGGTTGTGATGAACTCCTTCTATCTCACTTTGATTTGCGTGCAGCCGGGCGTTTAGCCGGGAAGCCTTTATGTGAAAAATTGATAAAAAAAGAAATTTTTTTGTTGGAAATTTGAATAAAGTTGACTTCAGTCAAGGTTTTTGGTAAACGGACCCGAACCCGTGATTTTTAGATCCCTGAGGGTATGTAGAAAAATATGGGACTTGGGCATATGCCCGAAATCGAATTTCGAGGTCCCAAGTCCGAGAAATGAATTTTTAAAGAAAAATTATTTTCTCGAAATATTTAAGGAAATTGAAAATGAAATCTGATTAGGAAGTGATGGTATCGGGCCTGTATTTTTATTCTGGTGCCCAGTACAGGTCTTCTATATGGTTTAAGCACTTTCTTTAAAGTTCGGTTGAAAACGGATTTTGTTTGACGTGTTTCAGACTTAGAATGGAAAATTTGATATTTTATGAATATTAGAATTCATGGATTTTGAGGCTTAATTCGATGGTTATGATGTTATTTCAGCGATTTGATCGCACGGATAAGTTCATAGGATGTTTTTGAGGTAGTGTGTATATTTTGTTTGGAGCCTCGAGGGCTCGGGTGAGTTTTGGATAGGCCACAGATTCGCATTTTTGAATTTGGAATGTTGTTGGTGTAACTGATCTGCATGCTTCGCATTTGTGAAGCCAGCATCGCAAATGCGAGCTATTCATCGCAGATGCGAAGATGCCCTTGCTGGCCAGGGATTGCAAAAGCAACCATGTGGTTCGCAAATGCGAGTATGGAACCTTCGGAAATGCGACATTTTTGGTCACAAATGCGAAGTCTCTCCTTTTGCTCAGTGATCGCAAATGCGAGCAGAGCTTCGAAATTCCCATGTCAGGTGGGCTTCGCAACTGCTTGAGAACCCCAGTTCGCAATTCCCATACCAACCAGTGGCCTGCAATGCACTTAAACCGAATTTTGACTGCATTTTTCATACTTTCTCAAACTCAAACACACTTAGGCGATTTTTCCAAGAACAAAACTTCTTCCAAATAATTTTTAAATTTGTTTTTACTCAATTCTTTCAATCATTTACATCATTTAACATATTTTAAACTTAAAATCAAAAATTTCCATGGGTGAAATTGGGTGTTTTGGGTAGAACATAGGTTTTTCTACAAAATTGGGGTTTGAGTGGGTGATTGACCTCCGATTTGAGAGATTTTCATATGTTTAGACTAGTGAGTGAATGGGTGTCAAGAAAATATAATTTTTACCCGATTTCGAGACGTGGGCCCGGGGAACGTTTTGGGCAATTTTACCTAATTTCGTGTCTTAGCTTTGAATTAAATAATAGAATCAGTTGCTTGAGATATTTATTCACGATATGTAATTGGATTGAATAGATATGGGCCATTTGGAGTCAAGTACTTGTGGCGAGAACGTGGTTTCTAGTTGAGTTTGAGCCAGTTCGAGGTAAGTATCTTGCCTAACATTGTGTGGGGGACTTCCCCTTAGGGTATGAGTCCTCTCTGTTGATTGCATTCTTGGTACGTGAGGTGACGAGTGCGTGCTCAGATTTATTTGTAGAAAATTTGCTCTTATTAGGTTCTTAGCTCCTTCTAAATACTGAGTATAAAGTTGTTTTTGATATGATTGAGTTCCCTGCTATTAGTTTCTCCTCTACATGTGTTTACTTGGAAATTTTTTGCCCTTTTTTGTTTATTCTTGTTTTTTTTAACTGAAGATCCCTACCCTTTCATAGTCGTGTTATCTCTCATAATTGCTTGTCTTTATCTGGAAATCATTAGTATCTCTCATGTAATTAATTGGTCTTAATGGAGGTTACAGTTACCTTTCCTCTGCTCATCCTAATGGAAATCATTGTATATTCTTCGTAACTTGCCCAACTGTAAAAGAAGTTAGATATCCTATGTTTAGTTGATAATTCCTTATTTGAAATTATTTGATTCATGTTAACTTCCTTGTTGTTGAGCTACATATTATGAAATCGTTGTTTCATATTATTCTCCCTTGTTGCATTGTTCTTCTTACGTTTAGTATTCTCTGTTATGGTTATTCCTTGTGAGCTAGTTGTATCGTCTCCTGGTGAACGGAGGCACCTGAGTTGATTCCTCGCGTTATTCTTGTAAACATTGTCATTTGTTGTGTTGTACTTGATATTGTGATGCACGAGGTTTCTGCCGTGCGGTTGTTGATATTGTGATGCACGAGGTTTCTGTCGTGCGGTTGTTGATATTGTGATGCGCGAGGTCTCTGCCGTGTGGTTGTTGGTGAGGAGTTGCACGAGGTCTTTGCCGTGCTATTGTTATTATTGATGTATTTCATATGCGGCGTAATAAGGCGGGATATGTTTATATGCTTATATGTGGGTTGCGCATGTGGCGGAATAAGGTGGGAACATTGTGATGCACATGTGGCGGAATAAGGTGACACTTATTATATTGTTATTTGGACATGTGGCGAAATAAGGTGGGCTATGTCAGGGGTTGGTTGTAAAGAATTGTGACGGCCTGTGGAGGCATTCCAATGTGGTTCGATATTATGAGTGTGGGTTGCTTACCTGTATGAGCCTTATCGCTTGTAAGTTATGAGGAAACATCGTACGTGCGGTTCGTTCTCCTTTTTATGTTACTAGTTGGTAGAATTCTTGTTAAAACACTTGCACAAGTATACACATAGTGAACATTCCCATTAGAGGTGAATTCCTCCTGTTTTTTGCTAAGGGTGGAGGTACGCTCTCGTTTATCCATTATATATGTGAGAGTGGCCCTAGTTAGCCAGTTAGTTGTTAGCGCGACTGTCAGACTAATAGGGCACATGATGCCAAGTGTTAAGTTTCAGGTGCTGGGGTTTCGTGAGTTGTGGTGTCCGAGATTTTTTAAGATTGTGGAAAGAGTTAATAAGACCTCATGTGAACATCATCGTAGGTTATGAGTTATTGTTTTGCTTTCCCCTTACTGTGTTGTGACCTTAGCATTTGGATTGTGATTTTGCCGTCATTACGTATCATCATTTATCATTTTCTCGTTGTTTCTTGTTGTTCTTTCTCCCTTATGGCGAATTGTAGCATTAATGTTCTCTTCGTGAAGTCTTTACATAACTATATATCATTTCCGTTGTACCTATGATTATACTGTTTATTTGACCGGTAGATGTCTCGACTGTCCCTCGTTACTACTCCATAGAGGTTAGTCTTGATACTTACTGGGCACCGCCGTGGTGTGCTCATGCTACTTTTCTGCACATTTTTGTTGTGCAGATACAGGTACTCCCATTCAGTTCTGTCAGCCTTGGAAGGAGGCCTTTCTATAGAAACTTCGAGGTATATCTGCTACGTCCGCAGACCGAAGAGTCACTTTCTATCTTCTGTAATAAGTATAGCCTTTCTGTATTTTCCCTTGGTTTAGACATTCTTGAGTTAGAGCCTCTTATGTATCCCTTAGCTTGTGATTTGTGAGATTCCGGGTTTTGGCAATTGTGTTAGCTTCGAGAGCTGTTATTGTATGTGCCGAGCAGCACCTTAAACGCTGTTATTTTACTAGTTTAGTTTTAAATATTTTCTTCCGCTATTATGGTTTATCTTCCGCATTGTTAGGCTTACCTAGTTGTAGGGACTAGGTTCCGTCACGACATATTCACGGAGGGCGAACTGGGGTCATGACAAGAGGGGATTTCAAAAAAGTATGAAAATCTTTAAAGGGTTTTCGGGGAAAACATCAGAGTAAAACATTTGAAAAATAATTGTCCAAGGTTTAAAATAATACGGATCACATCAATGCAATACCCGGTAATCACTCCTTGAAGAGGGGCTACACGTGGTATTAGCACACCGATCATCATATCTGTATTCTACCCTTCCCACCCCATAGAGGTTATTTAAAGAAGCGCGTGCTGGTCACGAAGGCATATTGCGTGGTATTACCCGTCCCGTTCTATAAGTACCGGAGTCGGACTACTAAATCCTACAAGGTGAGTACTAGGTTGAACCCCTAGGTTTAAAGGATAAAATTCTAAGCGACATATAAAAAAATTAGGACTACAAATATGGGAACACATAAGAGCAGACAAGAGGCTCACAGATCCCTCCACAGGTAAACACATAAATAACACGTCTCAAACACAACCAAGGTCTCAAAGGCAGGATTTAAAACATGAGTTTTAAGTCAGAAAACAGTAGGTTTCAGAAGTTTAACAAAGGACTGATAAAGCAGGGAATTTAAAAGATATAATAGTTTTGAGAAGAGAGACTGATTGGAAATCCAGTAATTTAAAGAAAGTAGCAGGATTTAACAGTGATGAAGTTTTCAGTAAGAAAATGGATGAATAACTTTTAGAAAACTAGTAATCATAAGTAAAGCGAGATTTTTAAAAAAGCAGAGTAATTTCCAATATGAGTGACTTACTTTGAAATAAAGCAAGAACCAGTAGTTTAAAAAGATTTTTAGTAAAAGGAGTTTTAGTAAAAGGAGAATGAGTGCAAAATTTCAAGAACCAGTAATTTAAAAATAGAGCAAGGGTTTAGGAAAAAACAGAATGATTTGCATGAACTTTGGGAAAGGAGAATCGTTTTTGAAAATTCATCAGCTGCAGGAGTAAAAGTAGTGACCATAACAAGATTCTAATGTTTTCAGAAGAGATTGATTAATTTTAAAGATCGCTTTTAATACAGGCAAGACATAAAACAGTTGATTTTTAGTTTTAATAAGTATTAGGCCTAAGGTTTGCCTAGGCGTCCGTATATCTATACTAATTATGCATACATTGATTATGAGTCCTGAAGCATGATTTCTAGATGCAAATGCAGAAGCAGTATCATTACGACGTATTTTATTATAGTTATTAGCTGTGAACAAGATTTCTAAAGTAAATAGGAGTATAGTAGAGATGCTGAAGTAAACAACCTAAACATGGTTTCTAATGCATGGTATGCATGTCCTAAGCATGATACTATTGCACACATAGGTAAAGTAAATCCTATGATCACGATTTCTACCCATAACTATATTAAACATGCATAGGCTCCTCCCGTATTCACTATCTAGCCCCAAGCATTCGTTTACAGATTATTACACGCCAAATAATGAATTACAGAACTGAACATAAAATAAGAAGCGACTTCTATAGAGAGCCTTCAATTAGGCCTATATCTCCCAAGCTCAATCCTTTCGAGTTTTACAGCCTTACATGGTCTGGGTGCGACAATGCTCCCTAGGGCCCTCGTGGGGTCCCTGGCCAATACCAGCTCCCAGATATAATTTCCAAAGTTGAAAAAGTGCATTGTGGAATTACCAGCCTCAGTGCATCTAAGTTCAGAGGGAACTCACTGGTTCCCTAAGCAATGCTTACGCTGAGGGGGTGGAACCTATGAGTCTAGGAGTGATGTAAAGTGCCAGAAGTGAGTTTGAAAAGAAAAGGAGTTTTGAAAGAGTGTTCATAAACTAGAGAGTCTGTTTGACAAAAAACAGTTTTTTGAAAAGAGATGAGTAAGTAACAATCTCACACAGCGTCAAAGATGCACAGTCAAAACACACAGCATTACAACATGTTCAGACATTACAAGCAGTGGTAATGGGGGATGGGAACAGATAGAACATTTAATTATAAGCAAACCAGTGAAAGATCTATGAATGGTTTGGGCATGATCAGAGATTGCTTACTCTGACATAGCTATAAACCAACCATAAAGGAGTCACATAGAGAGGGTCAAGGGATTGGGGTACAACGCAATTATGAAAACAACTAATAGATATGCCCAAAAACACACATGACAAAGGAAACAATAGTATGTTGAGTGTATTCTAATTACAGGTTTCGCAGAAGAACCATAAATAAAAGCAGACTAAGAACAATAAGAACTGAAACAAGTAGAGAATCATGTGTTGATGAAGATTTAAATTTAAAATAGGACATACAAGTGAAGAGGAAAGCAAGCAGAATGAGAGAGCAAAACAAGAGCACAATGGTTAGCCTTGGCTTATAGCCGGCTAACAGTAACCTAGAGCAAGGAAGAGTAGTAGAGCAGAGAACATTTTGTGAGAAAGAGAGTTTTTAACCACAAGTCAGTGTGTGTTTTGTTTGTTAAAAGCTAGAACTTTTTATAGTTGAAAAACGAGTAGCAAAATATGGTAAGAATCACAAAGGTATGGTAATAAAAGAAGTCAGAATCAATTAGTGTAAGAAAATTACATGGTTCTCTTAAATTGTGGCATTCAAACTCAGAAATGGTAAAGACATATAGCCACATAAGGTAAAATAGCAGTCAGTGCGAGACTAAATAAGGAAAGAATCAATGTAGCAGGGTAATCAAGGAACTCAGAATCAATTAACCAGGAAATCAAGACATTTGTTCCCTTAAGTTAAGGGGTTTCAAAATTCACACGGTAAAACCTAGTAACATATAAAATCAGTACATGACTAATAAGGAAGGAGTCAAAGTTTATTAAGTATAGAGTAGTAAATTAGGACTAAATTCAGAAAGCTTTAATTAAGGAAAAGATTCAGAAAATAGAATACCTCAACAAATAAGGTAAAGGAATCAATCAACTTAAACAGGCGAGTCAATTAATTTTTAATAGAAATTGTGAGGAAAGTCTGTCAATCAAAACCCCAAAGTATGGAACCCAGAATCAATCAAAGAAAGAGTTAAAATTCTATATTCATCATATAAATAGACAAGAATAACCTGTCATAGCAAGCGTTCAGGTTAAACAACATTATAGAAAGAGTCAACATAAGCACATAGATGATATGAGTTAGGCTAAGAAAACTCAGTAGAACATATTCGCGGCAGATAATCACACCATCTTAAACAAGAAACGAGTAGTCATGCTAATACACAGAATCAAACGAAGAAATTTATAAAGATTAGGGTTGTTAACATAAGCGAGATAAAATGCTAGTAAGATCATAGAATCAGTCATGATATGCAAAGAACAGACTTAAAATGCAAAGAGAAACTTAGTTTTAAACAAGCATAAAAAAGTTCCAAGAAGCCCTAGTTTTAAAAAGGGAAGTGAAACCGTTTAAAACAAATAATTCCTTAAAGTTCGAGTCAAGAACAACATAAAGAGACATACTTGAATCGTTTAGAAACACCATAAATCTGAGAGGTTTAGGCAAAAAATTAGTGTTCCATAAGAAAATAAGAGATAACCGAAAAACCTACCGTTAAACTCAAGGATCATAATGGATAAGGCGTGGCCGTGCCAAAACCCCACGGGAGAGGTTGGGAACAACCAAAGCAGGAGCCCTAGGTGCAAGTCGGCATGACCCAGAACCTCGAGGGCTTTAGAGATGAAGTGAGCTAGATGGAGGAGACATCATGGACTCTTATAGTCGAAAGGATGGTGGTCGGAGATAGCCAGAGGAAGGTGGTGGAGTTCCATTAGAGACGAAGAGACAGAAGTCTCTAGAGACTTAGAGAGAGAGAGAGATGAGTGGTAGGTGAAGAATGAGAAACGGGGGGGGGGGTCGTTAGAGTTAATTTAGGAAAATAAATTCTGGGCCGTTGATCTAATTTGATCAACGACTCAGATTAATTAAAAGGGTTTGGCCGGGTAGAATTTAGGATTTGGGCTGGGTAGTTGGCCTGGTTAGGATCAGGTGGGTTGGGATTAATTGGCTAGGTTTTAAATATGAAGTGGGTAAACGTTAAATACCCAATTAAATAGGATAACTAATTAATTAAAATAGCTAATAATAATATATAAAAATGAAATTAAGTAAAAATAGGTAAACCCACAGTAATTAACTAATATTAGGTGTAAAAATTCATAAATTTCGAATTGAAATAGTGCAAAAATGTCCAATTGGGCCATAATTGTAAAATAGTTGGAATTAAAATTAAATGAGACCCAATTGGCTAATTTGTAAAATAATTGAATTCTAATGGACAAAAAGTGATTAAAAATAGCATACTGAGCTGGGAAACATTTTGAAATTAACATAATTTATGGATAATTATTTAAATATAAAATACTAAATATACATGAAGATAATATAGAGAAATAGCAAAAATTAATCCTTATTACAGATAGTGATTTTGAAAGCATACATACAAATTTAAAAATAATTTGAGGAAAAATTGGGTATCAACAACTGCCCCTTTTTACCCGGGAAGGAAGAAAGAGTTGTCGGGTAAAGATATGATGGAAAATTTTGACCGAATGGAAATTGTATGAGAGAATTCGGGCGCACCCCAGCTCTAAGCTGCCTACATATCTCTGGTTTTACAGGAATCAGGCCGTATGTAGTTCCAGAATCATCGGCGAAATATACGGGTGATGATTCACAAGAACGGATGCAGGGTGGGAGGTAAGGTACAGTAGGATGGTCTTACGGGGTTGTGTCGGACAACTGGAGCAGTCCGCTCCTGCATGGTTGGCTATTCTGGCCGGATTACCTGCAAATAAATAACAAGCATATACCGTACAGAATATAAACATGATGCAAGTTCCCTTTGGACTATGAATGATGTCTTTGGACAAATGAGGATGATTGTCCTTAGACCATGATGTCATGGGCCATAAATCGCTTGGTGCGGGATTCGTAGGCTATGAATGGCGTTCTCAGGCCATGCAGATGGTGCCTTTGAATAATGATATGCAATTTCAATAAAAGAAATCCTCAGGCCATGAAATGATGTTCTCGGGCCATGAAGATGGTGCCTCCGAAGGATGACGCCTTTTGACAGGTTGGCGATATTTCAGCCCATGAAGAATGCAGTAGTATTATGCTAACAAGACATAGTTTAGTCTTGCGATTTGCGAAAGAAAAGAGGGACAGAGCTTAGCCTGAGAGAAGCATAAATAAATAAAGTCACGAAAGGTGGTTGTTTTGAAGAGGTAGATAGGAGCTTTATGCAATGAAGTAAAATATAGGGGAGGTAGCGTAGAACCTTGGAAGGCAGAATGGTAGCCTTATGCAATGCAGGAAACAAAATGCAGGGGAGGTAGCATAGAACCTTGGAAGGCAGAATGGTAGCCTTATGCAATGTGGGAAAATAAACGATAGTAAGATTTCTTAGCTGATGATAAACTGCGGTGTTACGATTATGGTGAATAAGCGTTGTTTGTGATGATAGTAGGCGTCGGCATGTGCGACGAGTTTGAGAGAACCCTTAAGAAATATGCATCTTGCGAAGATAGTAATATGTTCTGGGCTTTCGCCGTCTTGGTGCCTGCATCCAAAGAAAAATTGTGAGCTCTGTAAAGGGGAAGGTTTGTTCGCATTTCCACTGGCTCGGCTCGACTTGTCTGCTTGATAACGAGGACTTTTTTGTTCGTATCATAGGGGTAGCGTTGCTAAACAAGCTGTTTTTTTAGAAAGCAAATATGCATGGTTTTATAAAAACATAACATATCATTTAAAGTAATAATTTTTGGATGAACCGATGACCACGACGTGGTTCAAGATATTGCAACCTCTCTTGCTATTGAATTTTGAGGGTCCTCCTCAAAATTCTGCCCCAGTTTGATGGGTGAATGCTTCTGGATGTTGCTTGTGCGGTGCTCGGCTGCATTTGGTTCGAAATTTTGACCGAACCCAAAGGGCTGCCTATGTATCCCCTCTTAAACAGGAATCAAGTCAGGCGTAGTTCAATTTACAACATTATAAAATCATGAAAGTTACACATAGTAGCGCTTGACTGCATCTGAGTTAATTGGCTTTGGCCAGATTTCTCCATCCATTTATGCATGCATGAGTGCTCCTCCTGTCAACACTCGGTGAACCATGTACGGGCCTTGCCAATTGGGAGAGAATTTCCCTTTTGCTTCATCTTGGTGAGGAAAGATATTCTTTAACACCAGCTGCCCCGGTGTGAATCGTCTCGGCTTGACCTTCTTGTTGAAGGCTCTGGTCATTTTGTTCTGATATAGCTGACCATGACAAACTGCGTTCATTCTTTTTCCATCTATGAGGGCCACTTTCTCATAAATGCTTTGTACCCACTCTACATCGCTGAGTTCGGCTTCTTGTATGATTCTCAGGGATGGAATTTTGACCTCGGCCGAAATAACGACTTCTGTACCATAAACCAACATGTAAGAAGTTGCCCCAGTTGATGTACAGACTGTGGTGTGGTCCCAGTAAGGCGAATGACAGCTTCTCATGCCATTGCTTGTGCTTCTCTATCATGTTTTTCAATATCTTCTTGGTATTCTTGTTGGAAGCCTCAACAACTCCATTCATATGAGGTCTGTATGTTGTGGAATTCTTGTGTTTGACCTTGAAGGTTTCACACATGTATCTTATCAGGTCACTGTTGAGGTTGGAACTATTGTCGGTAATGATTGACTCTAGAACTCCAAATCGACAAACTGTGCGGTCGTGGACAAAGTCAGCCACGGATTTCTTAGTAACTGCTTCGTAAGAGGATGCTTCGACCCATTTGGTAAAGTAATAAATGGCAACCATAATAAACTTGTGTCTGTTAGAGGCGGCAGGCTCGATAGGCCCAATAACATCCACTCCCCAGGCGGCGAACGATCATGGTGAACTTGTTACATTAAGCTGACTCGGAGGTACCTTTATCATATCCCCATGTATCTGACAACGGTGGAACTTCCGGACATACTGGATGCAATCCGTTTCCATAGTCATCTAGAAATAATCGACCCAAACTATCTTCTTTGCTAGAACGAACCCGTTCATATGAGAATCGCATGTACCAGCATGTATCTCTTCCAATAGTTTTGTTGCTTCTTTTGATTCGACACACCTTAGTAAACCCAAATCAGGAGTCCTCATATACAGGATCCCTCCGCTGTGAAAGAAATTGTTTGACAACCTTCGAAGTGTGCATTTCTGAGTAGCGTTTGCAAGTTCTGGATATTCTCTCTTTGCCAAGTACTCCTTGATATCATGAAACCAAGGCTTTCCATCTGCTTCTTCTTCAACATGGCCGTAGTAGGCCGGTTTATTGTGGATCCCCAATGGGATGTGATCGATGAAATTCTTGTTTGGATGTTGTATCATAGATGACAAGGTAGCCAATGCATCGACAAACTCATTCTGGATTCTAGGGACGTGTCGGAACTCTATCTTTGTGAACCTCTTTCTCAAATCCTGTACACGATGTAGATATGGCAATATCTTGGAATTCTTGGTCGCCCATTCTTCTTGTACTTGGTGTATCAATAGGTCTGAACCACCAATCACTAATAACTCCCGAACATTCATGTCGATGGCCAAGTTGAGCCCAAAGATGCAGGCCTCATATTCAGCCATGTTGTTGGTGCAGGGGAACTTGAGTTTGGCGGATACTGGATAGTGCTGACCGGTTTCTGATATTAAACTGCACCAATACCTACGCCTTTGAATTTTGCGGCCCCATCAAAGAACATCCCCCAACCATCGTAGGATTCTGCAATGTCCTCTCCTACGAATGACACCTCTTCATCGGGAGAATACGTTTTTAATGGTTCGTATTTCCCCTCCATAGGATTTTCAGCGAGATGATCTGCTAATTCTTGTCCCTGGACCGCCTTCTAGGTCACGTAAATAATGTCGAACATTCCATTTGGCCAGTTTGCCAGTGGGCATGAGCTTCTGAAAGATGTATTTCAACGGATCCATCCTTGATATGAGGTACGTTGTATATGCATAGAAATAATACCTCAATTTTTGCACGACCCAAGTCAGAGCACAACAAGTGCATTCCAATAAAGAGTATCGGGCTTCATATGGAGTGAATTTCTTGCTAAGATAGTAAATGGCATGCTCTTTCCTTCATGTTTCATCATGTTGCCCAAGAATGCAACTGAAAGCTCCATCTAATACAGCAAGGTAGAGTAACAGAGGTCAACCTGGCTTGGGCGGTACCAGGACTGGTGGTGTTGAGAGGTATTCCTTGGTTCTATCGAAGACCATTTGACATTCCTCGGTCCATTTGGTCGCAACATCCTTTTTCAGCATCTTTAAAATTGGTTCACAAATGACAGTAGACTGGGCTATGAACCGGCTGATGTAATTCACCCTCCCCAGGAAACTCATAACATCCTTCTTGTTCTTTTGAGGCGGCAACTCTTGGATGGCTTTGACCTTTGATGGATCCAGTTCTATTCCTCGGCGACTGACGATGAACCCTAGTGACTTGCCAGTAAGAACCCCGAATGCACACTTTGCGGGGTTAAGTTTCAAATTGTACTTCATTAACCTGTTGAAGAGCTTCCTCAGATCTTCCATATGGTCAGTAGCTTTCCTTTATTTGATGATGATGTCGTCCACATGAACCTCGATCTCTTTGTGAATCATATCGTGGATTATAGTAGTCATGGCCCTCATGTAGGTGGCCCCTGCATTCTTCAGACCGAATTGCATCATCTTGTAACAATATACTCCTCATGGCGTAACAAATGCCATTTTCTCAGCATCTTCCTCGTCCATCCAAATATGATGGTAGCCAGAAAAACAATCTACAAAGGGCTGCAGCTCATGCTTGGTGCAGTTTTCAATTAGGATGTGTATATTTGGCAAAGGGAAGTCGTCCTTCGGACTGGCCCGGTTGAGATCCCGGTAGTCGACACAGACTCTAACCTTCCCATATTTATTTGGCATAGGCACAATTTTGGCTAACCATGTCGGTTATTCAACCACCCGGAGAACCCTGACATTGATCTGCTTGGTGACCTCTTCTTTAGTTTTCAAGATCATGTCTGGTTTGAACTTCCTGAGTTTTTGCTTCACTAGTGGGCATGTCGGATCGGTTGGAAACTTGTGGGCCACAATAGATGTACTGAGGCCAGTAATTTCATCATACGACCAGGTGAATATGTCCTCATATTGTCTTAAAAACTCTGTATATTCCTCGTTTTCTAATGGCGACAAATGAATGCTGATGCATGTTTCTTTGACGTTCTCTNTGTGCATTCGGGCTTCATATGGAGTGAATTTCTTGCTAAGATAGTAAATGGCATGCTCTTTCCTTCATGTTTCATCATGTTGCCCAAGAATGCAACTGAAAGCTCCATCTAATACAGCAAGGTAGAGTAACAGAGGTCAACCTGGCTTGGGCGGTACCAGGACTGGTGGTGTTGAGAGGTATTCCTTGGTTCTATCGAAGACCATTTGACATTCCTCGGTCCATTTGGTCGCAACATCCTTTTTCAGCATCTTTAAAATTGGTTCACAAATGACAGTAGACTGGGCTATGAACCGGCTGATGTAATTCACCCTCCCCAGGAAACTCATAACATCCTTCTTGTTCTTTTGAGGCGGCAACTCTTGGATGGCTTTGACCTTTGATGGATCCAGTTCTATTCCTCGGCGACTGACGATGAACCCTAGTGACTTGCCAGTAAGAACCCCGAATGCACACTTTGCGGGGTTAAGTTTCAAATTGTACTTCATTAACCTGTTGAAGAGCTTCCTCAGATCTTCCATATGGTCAGTAGCTTTCCTTTATTTGATGATGATGTCGTCCACATGAACCTCGATCTCTTTGTGAATCATATCGTGGATTATAGTAGTCATGGCCCTCATGTAGGTGGCCCCTGCATTCTTCAGACCGAATTGCATCATCTTGTAACAATATACTCCTCATGGCGTAACAAATGCCATTTTCTCAGCATCTTCCTCGTCCATCCAAATATGATGGTAGCCAGAAAAACAATCTACAAAGGGCTGCAGCTCATGCTTGGTGCAGTTTTCAATTAGGATGTGTATATTTGGCAAAGGGAAGTCGTCCTTCGGACTGGCCCGGTTGAGATCCCGGTAGTCGACACAGACTCTAACCTTCCCATATTTATTTGGCATAGGCACAATTTTGGCTAACCATGTCGGTTATTCAACCACCCGGAGAACCCTGACATTGATCTGCTTGGTGACCTCTTCTTTAGTTTTCAAGATCATGTCTGGTTTGAACTTCCTGAGTTTTTGCTTCACTAGTGGGCATGTCGGATCGGTTGGAAACTTGTGGGCCACAATAGATGTACTGAGGCCAGTAATTTCATCATACGACCAGGTGAATATGTCCTCATATTGTCTTAAAAACTCTGTATATTCCTCGTTTTCTAATGGCGACAAATGAATGCTGATGCATGTTTCTTTGACGTTCTCTGTGTTTCCCAGGTTGACAACCTCAGTCTCATCCAAGTTAGACTTATGTGTATTCTCAAAGTTCCCGACCTCTTTCACAATATCCTCAGGTATACCATCCTCGTCTGAATCAGAATTTGTTTGTTGCGTTGCCTCGTTGCATGTCACAGTCGTCGGTTCATCTAGATAACTAATAGTAATGCTATGTAAATAAAGTAATGGGGAGGAAAACAATAGCAAGTAAATATACGATTTATAAAGAAACTGCAAATGCTTTGATAAATTGAATAATCATTTGAGCATAGGAGCTCTTTCTTGCAGAAATCAAAAAAGCAAAAAGAAATAAAAAATTTTCCTTTAAATAAACTGTAAATAAATGCTTGTTTTGTTAGCCTTGCTACCCCGAGGCTCGACGGGCTTTTGTCGTCCTGATAGACCAATTCTTGAGATATGATCCTCTGCTCACGACCTGTATGGAAGGTCCTTCCTCCCCCTCCTCTTCAAGAANCCCCCCCCCCCCCCGTACTGTAGATGATATCAGCTTGCTGGAAAGTTTGTTCTAAGTGAGGTATTGGATGCTCCAATGAGTAGTAAGGATTGCGCCATGGTGGCGACCAGTCCTTCAATTCCTTCCAAGTGTACTCATACCCTAGCCCGAAAGAGGTACCATGCTTCTTGACTGTTATTGGATTCGTTGTCCCCTGGAGATTTTTACCAAGCCCTTTGCCAGGCTCGTATCATTTACAGTTCAAGATGCTCTCGATCTTACTATCCCACCATTTATCCTTATCAATAGTGTTAACTCGTTCAATGTTGTGGTAGATTTCTCCACCCAGCTTTCTTCTCCCCTCAGTGACCAAAAAAGTCTGGCGACCGTAGATATGGTTACTACCGTTGCCATGAATGACTACCTCTTGATGATTCCATTAAAACATAAACGCTTGATGTATGGTTGATGCCACGGCCCTAGCGGCGTGTATCCAAGGTCGCCCTAACAGTAAGTTGTAGGATGTGGGCACGTCTATCACCTGGAAGTCTACATCGAACCAGGTTTGTCCCATCTGTAAGCAGAAGGTGATTTCTCCCATAGTGGACCTTTGCGAACCATCTAAGGCCTTTACACTGATCTCTCATTCTTTTATATCATGTAGACTTTTGCCCAATTTCTTGAGTGTGATCAGAGGACAAATGTTGAGGCGGGAACCCCCATCAATTAAGATCCTTGTAATGAAGTGATCCTCACATTGCACAGTGGTATGTAGTGCTCTATTATGCCCTAACCCCTCGGGCAGCAACTTGTCTTCATGGAAAGTAATCTTGTGGTTGTCAAGAACCTGGCCCACCATGTTTGCTATCTCCCCCGCTAGTGACATTGTCTGGTACGTATGCCTCACTCAGCACTCTCATCAAGGCGTTCCTGTGCGTCTCAGAATTCTGTAATAGATAGAGGATAGATATCTGAGCTGCTGTCTTGTTCAACTGGTTAAGGATTTAGTACTCTTTGACTTGGATATTTCTCCAATGATTGCCTGAACCTATCTCAATTGTGGGAGGACGGTTGGCGGCTTGCTTGCTAGATTCAGCCAAATTTACATGGTGTAAACTCTACAAGTTTTTGTCATACCCTGTGCAGCAATGGCTTCCTCAGACTTGCTTTTACCCTTTCTCCTTGCTGCACTTGTGTAGTCCCATGGGATGGCGTTTGAGTAAAAAGGTGGCATTGTTGACATTGCCCCTAGAATAGGTGTGGTCATACTCATTCCCACCGGAGTATATGTTAAGGCGGCCGAACTGCTACTTCGGGTCGCCGTACAAACTCAACTTCGATCGGCACTAGGGCCTTTTCCTTTGCGGGCGGTCTCGATTCAAACTCGAGTGGAATGGACATGTTTATCTCAGCATTCCCGGATGGCTGCATCTGAACCACAATTGGGATGAGAGTATTTGTGGGCTTCTTCGAATCACCCTCTGCAATCAGCCCAATTGATCCCTCAAGATCCCAATCATCATCTACTTCAATCATATGGACACCACCTTTATTGTCTGGCAGCGGATTATTGCGAACATTAGGAGCATGGTCCTTGGCCACAATGATCTTGTTGTCTATGAGGGTTTGTATCTTGTCTTTCAAGGAACGACATTCCTCCATGGTGTGTCCCTTCATGCCAGAGTGGTAAGCACATGATTTGTTTTGGTTGATCCACTGAGAAGTGTTCTCAGGGGTGACAGCAGGAATAGGTGTGACATAACTGGCGGCTTTGAGTCTTTCACATAGTGGATCAATGGGCTCAGTTATGGCGATATACTATTTTGGAGGGCGACTGTCGAAGTTAGGGAGAGGTCTTGGGAAGTTTTGGCGAGTAGGTGGTGATTGGTAGTGAGAAGGTAGGGAATTTTAGGCGTTGTAAACAGGGACTGGTTGGGAGTATCTGGGCGAGGTAGGCTGATATTTGGGTGGTGGAGCTTGATATGTGGGTGAGGGTGCTTGGTATTGAGGTGAATGTGCTTGGTAACTTGGAGTTGGTTGGTATGTGAATGAGGGTGTTGGATATACTTGGTATTTGGGCGGGGACTTGTCTTGTTTTGCAACCATCACGGCTCCCACATCCTTCTTTCTGGACACACCACCAGACTGTAGAGCTTTATTAGTAGCCTGTAAAGCTTCAAAGTTGGTAACCATACCGCTTTTGATGCCTTCTTCAATTCGCTCTCCCAATTTGATCATGTTAGAGAAATTGTGACCTTCGACCATCATCAGCCGTTCGTAATATTGAGGATCCTGAGCTCGTAGAAACAACCTCTTCATTTGTTCCTCTTCTAAGGCTGGCCTAACCTTGGCAGCTTCTGACCTCCAACGAGTATCATACTCACGAAAGGTATCTGTTGGCTTCTTCTTTAAATTCTGGATGTAGAATACATCCGGAGCATTCTCCGTGTTGAACCTGAATCGATCCATGAAGTATGTTGCCATGCTTACCCAATTAGTCCATTTCTTTGGATCCTGGCCAATGTACCAGGATAGTGCATCTCCTTTCAAACTCCTCATGATGAGTTTCATGCGGAGCCATTCATATTTTCCCACGCCAACCAATTTGTCGCAGTAAGTTCTCAAATGGACTCTTGGATTACTAGTACCATCGAACATCTCGAACTTAGGATGTTTGTACCCCTCAGGCAGTTCGACATCAGGCTATATGTAAAGATCTTCATAGTTCAGCCCCTCAATCCCTCTAACTCATTCCACACTCTGAACTCGATTGGTCAACTTCTTGAGTTCCTCGGCCAAATTCCTGATGAGCCGATCCTTCTCGTCAGACTCAGAGGTATGTGGTGTTGAATGAGCCACAGTTTCCACATAAATGGGATTATTGTAAGCATGGAAGTGGTATTTTGTCTGTTCCCGGAGAGGTGGAGTGTTATGGTGATAGGCATTGCATTGTGCTGGCGGGATTTGGTCTTTGGGGTGATTCGGTTGTTTAGGGGTGTTTTGTGGTAAAGTGGGGTTTGGAGCATTTGGGAAGTAGACATCTGGAACATTGAGGGAAAGTGATAGGTGAGCCAAATTCTTGACTTGGTCAAGTTCCTCTTGGAACTTCAGCAGGTTCTTCTCCAGTGGAGACATACCCTCTTGCAGAACCTGAATACCCCGACCATCAGCGATCTCAACCTGTTCATCCCTGTTGCCTTTTTTGACGCCGCTTGCCTCTGTCATCTTAGTTTTACCCTTGATGTTTCCTTTGGGAGGACTAGAAGGAGGAGTAGGAGGAGGATCCTTTGATCTTGTGCGGTAGGCGGATGATGCCAGAATGCACGAACCAACCTTTGGGGAGGGGAATAATAAATGAAGAAAACAAAAAACGAAAAAGTAATGAAGTTAGTAAGGATCATAAAACAAATATTGCAGTATAAACACATAAGGCGGAAATGTAAAGCCTGTCCTAAGTTGGGGACCTCTTTGTGCCCGAGGTAGGCCTAGCGACAAATTGATTTGGAGAATTTAAGATGCTAAATGCCTCATTTTAATGATAATAAAATAGACAAATCAAACACGACTCTAAGAATGCAAAAAATATATAATGTCACTAATGGCCAGGGGCCTTATTACATCAAAAAGAAAAGTACAGACAATTCTAACTACTTGGTCCCAGAAGGACCATCCCCAAACTCGGCATCCCTGCTCGCCTTGATAGCGTCCCCATCTCGCAGAGTCCCAGCATCAAGTAGGTCCTGGCTAGAATTCCTCCTTCGGCTCCGTCGGTTTTCTGACAGGTATCGATCCTCCTAATGAACTTCTCCTCTAAGTCGACTATGCCTCGCTCCAAGTGTGCTAGCCTTTGGGTGGAGGTGATGGCCATGTCTTTCCATTCCTCCATCAGCTTCTTATTGGCCTCGTGTATTTTGTTATGATCTTCTTCACAATCACGGAGCCTCTTCCGTAACTTGTTGAGTCTAGTCGTTTCCTCGGCCTTCTCATCTATGACCCTGTGGCCTTGAGCAAACCCTGGCTCGATACTTCCACCCCAGTTATCTCCCAACCATCCCAGATAATAAGGAGAGTAACCAGCATGATACCTGTCGGGTTCAATAGTGTCCTTTTCTAACCGGATCTTGTAGTGCCACAAATGCTGAGCTTGGAACTTATGAGGGGTGCCGTCGTTTTGGAAATCTTCCCTGAGATGACTCATCTTCTCGACCCTTGGTACCACTTGCTTCCTTCCTGCCTGCCTAATGACTCGGATTGGGACGTAAGGATACGTCCCTGTTAGACCAATCAGTAACAGAAATGGGGTGTCTCGAGTTTGGATGATGAACTCGTCAGTTGGGAACCACTCAAACATCCACTGAATCTGATCCTCAGTCAAGTTCCCTAGCAACTCGGCCCATCTACTAGCATTTTCTAGCTGAGAAAACATGTCGGGAAAGTTGTGTGAGCATGTGATTTTTACTCGCCATATCGTCCTATAAAGATCTCGATAAATCAATTGATTTTATGAATTTTTGTTGATTTTCAGTAATTAATTGTGAAAGATTTGTATTTTTTTGGGCATATCCATGATTCATCTTTTAAAATTGTTAGAAATTGCACCACTATTATCAAAGAATTATAAATTTATAATTAACTAAACAATAGACGAATATAGAATTGGCCGTTTTATTCTTGATTAGTCTGTAAATAGATGAAAATAAGGTCTAAATTAATTACTACATTTTTTTATGGATTAAATTAGTTTCTTAACTTAATTAGATTAATTAAGTTAATTAGTTAAGAAATGTAAAATCAGACCTGGGCCAGGAAATACCCAGGCCCAATCCCCCAACACTCAAACGACCTAGACCCAAATGAACCAAACCCGGTAAGACCCCAAACCCTCCAAAACGACCCCGTTTTATTAACTCAAAAGATCTCAACCGTTCATATTTCAAGATCCAATGGCTGAGAACTATCCAATCTATAATTGTATATATGTCCAAACAACACCCCACCCCCTCATTTAACCAAAGCCTCACACTAACCCCCCCTGTCCGCCTCTCTCTCATCTCTCTAAATAACAAACCCTAGCCGCCACCCTCCGCCTGCCGGAAGTCGCCTCCGGTGGCAGAGCATCACCCAATCCAGACAAAATTCTTACTAGACAATCACCAACGTCCCCTCTATCACTCCTGTTGCTAGTTTCCCTAAAAACCAATCAATTTGCGTCAATTTCAGATCTAAGAATGTGAAAACCCTAAATTTACTCCCCAGTGGACTTAGAGACACTTGATGGCTCAGACCTTCGTGGGTCAATTGCTCTTGACTAGGGCAATCGATTCATGAGGGTTTGATTTTATTTTCAAACTCTACCGGGGTCCGGCCAAGGTCCGACAATTTCCTTTTTCCGGCCAAGCCCATGAAGGGGTATTTTCCCCATCTTTTTCATCTTCTTCTGTTTGTTTCTTCTTTTGTGGTTATTTGTTATCTCGTTTTACTGAAATTAATAATAGGGTTGTATAATCACCTTTTTCATCTTCTTCTGTTTAGCAATCATGTGTTTGTTCTTGTCTCGTGTGTTTGAATCCGTACAATAGTTTAATTTTGTTTTCATTATGTGATTCTTGATGAATCAATTTAGGAATTCTTGTGGTAAATGATTCTGGATTTTATTCTTTTTTAAGACCAAATCTCATGTCAATCATTTCTTTTAGTTTGTTTCACTAATTTCATTTCTTTCTTTTTCTTTCTCTCCTTTTGTTTTCTTCGTCCATCCTTGCTCATTTTTTGACTGTTACTATCCTGCTCTAGATTGACTAAGAAGAATCTAAAATGATAATTCTCTTCAATCTTGATTAGAACAGTGATACCCTATATTGCGATTTGAATTAGATGATTGAACTGAAACTAAATAATAATTAGAACAGTGTTATCATGTAATTATGATTAGATCTGTGGTTGAATTTACCTATCTAGATAATAATTTGGAATTGTTTGTGTGCTGATTAAACTGAAATTTGATCTCCGCCTTGCTTTGCTTTGATTGTTGATCCTGTTTAGTGTTAAGTGAATATCAATTTAGGATTCCTTCCTAATTATGTCATGCAGAAGAGCTATTAGCTCTTTTAGGATTATTACTAGTTAGTCTGAACCAGTGCAGGGCCATGAATTAACTTAGTTCAAATCCTAAACTCAAGGCTGCCCTAATTAGTGATAACCTCTTAAAATACACTTGTTTGACTAGGTTAACCTAGTATAATAGTCTCTTGAACAACTAACTAAGTTCTAAAATCTGCCTAAGGTAATTAATTTAGGACTAACTAACTAAAACAAATCATTTAACCTAGGCTTGATAATTAGTTAATTTTCTTATTTTAGGTAAGTGAGTTTGACTTAATTAAACTAAAACATTTAACTTAATTTAAGGGGTCAAAACTAATTGGTTTACTTTAATTAATTGACTTAAACATAAGTAAGTAGTACAAAACTAACTTTAGGCATTTAACCAATTAACCTTTAATTAATTAACTCAACCTTAGTTAAGAACAACTAATGGTTAACTAAAGAACATAGTTGGGGTTAACTAACCAAAGTTAATGCCTAGTTAACTAGTGAACCTAACTAGTGTTAGTTAACTAGAGTTAAATAATAACCCAAGTGAACTTAACCTTGATTACCCAATGGTAAATTCAGGGACTCCAAGGGGTACATTAGGTAACTCAGTTAGGAAATCAGATTTTTAAGGATAAAAAGGTCTTTTCTAAAGTAGTAAAGTTCTAGAATAGGGGCAGCTGTCCCAAAGGTAAGAATAACAGCTGCCCTATGTACTATTTCAACTTTTGAAATGGGAATATACCATAGGATACCCCCATTCCCAAATAATCTATAAATAGACCCCCTTTCCTTTAGACTAGAGGGAGATTTTTGGACACTCTGGAAATTCACTCTACAACTGCTTTTTACAGAACACTGGAAAACAAATCAGAATAGTTCTTTATTCAAAAGGTCTAAAACAAATCAGTAGAAAGGAATCTGTTTTCTCAAGAACTCTTAAAGGTTTTCTGGGGGTCTTCTCAGTGGTTGGTTTTCTTTGATCTGCTTCTAATTTTTTCTGAAATTCCCCTGGTTTGGTTTGTGGAGCTGGGGTTAGTTGTTTGGGTTTCTGTTTGCTGCTGCTGATTTCTCTTCCTCTTTGCTGTTTATTGTTCATACTTGACCTTTATTTGGTCAAGTCTCTTTACTGTTTTCCTCTTAAAAGGTATGTATCAGCTCATCTCTTCTCAATGAAATTTTTGGACTAGAATCCTCGTTTACTACTCACTGTATAAAACTGGGTTGTTCTTGATAAATGAAGTTGTTGTTTCTGTTTTGTTAGATGTAACTGTGTAGATGTTTATTGGCATGATAATGGCTTTGTGAGTATGATAGGTAATGTTTTGATGTTAGTATTTCTCCTGTTGATTGTTTGTTTCAGATTATATGTACATAAATGTGATAAGTACTCATAGTCTATATTAGGGAACAAGCTGCATCAGGGTGTTGAATCTGACCTTCTCTATGGTCAGATTCCATCAATAAGAATGCAGAAATATGCTTTCGATTGGGTCTCTTTGGTCAATAAAGAGATTCAATAAGCAAGTCTCTAGATAGTTAGGATATTGGCATTAGGGTAGATGAATATGACTTGTTAATAGTCAAATTCACCCCTTAGTAGTGCACGAACATTAGTATGGTTGGCTGAAGTTTACCCTTTCTTAAAGGGTATCTAATATATAATTAAAAAGGGCATTAGAGTGAGGAATCTGAACCTTTGATTGGTTAGATTCATCCTCTTAAATGCTTAAATGAGCAAGCCTTTATATGGTTTGGAATTATGTTGAATTAGCCCTAGGGTAGATGAATCTGACTTTCTAATAGTCAAATTCACCCCATTAATAGTGCATAACAGTAGTTTAGCTTTGCTGAAAATTATCCTTCAAAGGATATAAGTGTGTAATGAGATGGAGCTTTAGGAAAGTGAATCTGAAGCAACAAAATAGTCGGATTCACTCCTCAAAATGCCCATAATAGTCAAAGTATTTGAATAAATGCTTGCTGAGATCTGTTGCATAATATAAAGATGACTATTAAAGAGTCTTAACAAAGTAATATCAGTGAGTTTGAACCTAACCTTTTTTAGATTCATACCCTTAGAAGGCATGAACATATTTCGTTCTCCTATGGAATTATTAAGGTTGAATCTAACTCCCTTTTGTGACTAGATTCATCTCACAAAATGCCCAGAGGTCTGTCGTTAATACTGTCCAAGTACTCAAACTTTGGACTTATAATTAAAATGCAGGTTTAAGTCTTCGAAGGACATGTTTGCTGGCTTGCACAGGAGCAACAACTAGTTTTGTTTTTCCCTTCTTTATTTTTCCTATTAGTAAATCAGTATTACTATGATTAAGGAGTAATGTAATACTAATAGCATATCTACAGTCTTCTATGTACATTTCGCTTTTTTTTTTCAGTTGTAAATATGGACCGAACTATATAAATTTATGATCAGTTGTATTTTTCTTAATTCAGAAACGTTTATTACTATAATAGTTATGGTCCAGACATGCCAAGGTCACCCGAGCTGGTCACCCGAGATGGGCCGGACTCGTAAACATGGCCCAATTAAGCCTGATAGTGTCTGAATTTTAGGCTATGGGGCCTGAAATGTTAGACCCATTAATTGTGTTAAACAATCTGTAACCAGTCCTTTTTCTCTTCTGTTGTCAATTGGCATGAGAATTGTTTTCATTCACGAAATCCGCTGTAAATTTCTCACTGCTGAACACAAATGGGTTTTCAAATCGATTTTAAAAAAGGTAGAATCTGAAATCTGGATCTTTTCTTAAATTGTCCGCTCTAAATAAAAGGAACCATAACTTAATTCACTTTTTTTAAGGCTTGTTCTGTCACAAAATTTAAGACAAAATTTCATGTTAGATCCATAAGTTGTGTATAAATACTCTTGTTTAGTATATATGAGTATATCAAATGGTAAAGAAATCTTGTACATATAACCTTATATTCACAATTAAAAACTTGCCTTATTTCTTACCATATAGATGTGAGATGTGTTAGTATGTTTGCTCTTAACTATTTTTTGAATCATGTCCGAATGACCTAATTAGGATGGCCTAAAGTGATACAATTTGGGGCTTAAATAAGGCCATAGCCCAAAACATGTTATCTTTAGGCTATTGAATATCATTTTAGGTAATCCTTAGTTGGAATGAACATCTTTACTTTGAAACCTGACAAAAATTGAGTATTACCTCCAATTACTTCAACCTACACTCGGGAGTGGCAAGTCATGCCCCCGACCCTCACTTCAAACAACTAACAAAACACATATAGAAATCACGGGTGCATTTCATGTGACGTGATTACCATGTGTTCAAAAACTACAAGTATACGTCATCGTAACTTGTCCAAGATAAATCCATAAAACGTCCTAATTGTTTTTAAAACTAAAATGTTCCTTCAAATAGAAAACATAAAGAATAATCAAATATCTCCTCAAATAGGAACTATAAAACCGTCACGACTATAGTCCTGACTACGTAATCTACACTCGGTGCGACAACTCATGTCCCCGTCTTCAACTTCAAATTATATTAAAATCGCGTGTTACAATTACGGGTGCATTTCATGTGGTGTATTTGCAATATGTCCAAAAACAAACAAGTGCACGCCATCATGACTTGTTTCAATATAAATCCATATAAATAGTAAAAGCGGCTAAAAAGTGAAAAAGGCTAAAAAGCACAATAGGTTAAAATATGTAAATAATTAGATAATTAGGTCAAATATTAATAGTTAAGAGACCGTGCTAGAACAACGGAACTCGGAAATGCCTAACACCTTCTCCGGGGTTAACATAAATCCTTACTCGGATTTCTAGTCGCAGACAAATAAAAACAGAGTCAAAATTTCCTCGGTTTGGGATTTTTAAATAACACGGTGTCCCGGAGCATCGTCAAAAATCTGGGTGGCGACTTTGAAAACTAAAATAAATCCCAAATCCGAATAATGTTAATTAAAGTGGAAAAACTCCCTTATTACCCCTTCATTATCGCCGGGGGTGGATAAAGAAGGTGTGACAAGTAGTTCATACGCTTTGGATGATGGAAAGCAATATGATCATCCCAAGCTCCCCTATGGATGTCCTAACGGTAGTCACCCTTTTGCCAATTCTCGGTGAGCCACAGTTTTAGTAATAGATTTGCAACCCTAGAAATGTTTTGCCCCTCGTTGACACTTTTCCAAGTCTCGGTACATGCCAGCAATGATCATTAGAACGATACTGAAGTCCTGCCCGTCAACCCCTTCCATCAGAGTCTTGGTAACCATAGCCAAACTTGCGTGGATTCTTTCTTTCTTTATTGGGAACACCATCGGACCTAAGAAGCATGCTATAAAGACGAATACCCGACGGTGAATGTGGCCCAGATAAGTAAGGGCGAACTCTTCCTGATAAGTGCGGTAAGACTGGCTACGACCATACCTCTCGTAAAAATAGTCAAAGGGGATGTACGAGTCTTCCAAGCAGACCAAGTCTGGATTTTTCTTTAGTCCCATCATCTTGAGAAAACCTCGGCCTCTATGGTTTTCAGGCATCAACAACCCTAGAGACTCCCAAGATAAACCGGTTAACCCTCATATTTCCTCTAGAAATGGTGTCATCTCATTGTTTCCAAAGCGAAAGACCGACCAATCATAGTCCCAGAACAGGGTAGCAACTTCTATTATCATGTTGTTAGGCTGAATGTCCAGAAGAGAGGGCAGGTTGCCCAAGTGTTTTCTCACGACTGTTTTGTCACTAGAATGAAAATCCCCCCACCAGTTTAGTAATTTGGGGTGGATATTGGTCACCATGACGAATCTGGGGACCTCGTGCCTTATTTCTGCAAAACAAACAAGTTAGGCCCTTACCCCCACCAGACTCGACTATTTAACATCAAAAATTAGCATGAGCATTTAATTCTCAAAGTAAATGCACAGAATGTGAAGGTGTCCGTTTGGGTTATAGGGAAACCCAATGGACTTTGGACAAGGCTATCTTAAAGGCTTTTGTGCGAACAACACGTTAACCTAGCTAGGTTTGACCATGATGCATGCAACATACGATAGAGTAAGGTTTCTATGGGGTTTTAGACCAGTACCCTTGAGTGGACAACTCAAGGGGGAAGGCACAGAAGTGTCGACTGCACCATTAATCGACTAATTTTACCGCAAATATGCCTTTCTGAATTTAGGGGGAGTAATATTTGAATAGCGCAACCACTCATTGTAAGCGTTGATGTAGGATTTTGTTTGGCACGAGTGGAATATGAATGCGGAGCATGATATGCAATAAATAACATTTAAAAAAGTAGGCATGTATTTTCACATTGAGGAAAGTGGTAAAGAAAGGAAATACGGCAGTTATAATTGAAAGCAGTTACAAAGAAAACACGAAGATACATCAGTTATGTTCAGGAGAAATAAATACTTACACAATTAAACAGTTAACAACATATAATGTGAATAGCAAAAGGCATAAACATTTAAACAAAAATTAAAAGGTCCAAATTAACAAAACAACATGTAATATTGTAAGCCTAGGGAATATCCCCAGCAGAGTCGGCATGCTGTCGCGCCCCCTCTTTTTCCTCGCACGGGTCAGGTGCGGAGAGATCGAGTTCATGACATTCTGGACAACTCCTTAAAGGAAGATGTTTAAGGAAGAGTCTCCACCTAACGATTTTGTAGTGCGTTAGGGCACCTAGAGTAGATAACTCATGAACTAGTTTGCATTACCAGAGATTGAGTAAGGGCTTGAAGTTATCCTAAGGGGAAGGTGTTAGGCACCCCTAAAGATCCACAAAAGTGTGTCCCAGCCAAGAAGTTTTGTTAATTTGGACGGTAAACAAGTAGCAAGTAAGGTTCATATAAGAGGGGATTTCAAACAAATATGAAAATCTTTAAAGGGTTTTCGGGAAAAACATCAGAGTAAAACATTTGAAAAATAATTGTCCTAGGTTTAAAATAATACAGATCACATCAACGCAATACCCGGTAATCACTCCTTGAAGATGGGCTACACGTGGTACTAGCGCACCGGTAATCATATCTGTATTCTACCATTCCCACCCCGTAGAGGTTATTTAAAGAAGCACGTGTTGGTCACAAAGGCTTATTGCTTGCATTTACCCGTCTCGTTCTATAAGTCACGGAGGATGTTTAGGACTACTAAATCCTACAATGTGAGTACAAGGTTGAACCCCTATGTTTAAAGGATAAAATTCTAAGCGACATATAAAATAATTAGGACAACAAATATGGGAACACATAAGGGCAGATAAGAGGCTCACAGATCCCTCTACAGGTAAACATATAAATAGCACATCTCAAACACAACCAAGGTCTCAAAGGCAGGATTTAAAACACGAGTTTTAAGTCAGAAAGCAGTAGGTTTCAGAAGTTTAACAAAGGACTGATAAATCAGGGAATTTAAAAGACAGAATAGTTTTAAGAAGAGAGATTTATTGGAAATCCAGTAATTTAAAGAGTGTAGCAAGATTTAACAGTGATGAAGTTTTCAGTAAGAAAATGGATGAATAACTTTTAGAAAACCAGTAATCATAAGTAAAGCGAGATTTTAAATAAAGAAGAGTAATTTCCAACAGGAGTGAATTACTTTGAAATAAAGCAAGAACCAATAGTTTTAAAGGAGTTTTAGTAAAAGGAGAATGAGTGCACAATTTCAAGAACCAGTAATTTAAAAATAGAGCAAGGGTATAGGAAAAACAAAATGATTTGCATGAACTTCGGGAAAGCATAATCGTTTTGAAAATCCATCAGTTGCAGGAGTAAAAGTAGTGACCACAGCAAGATTCTAAGGTTTTCAGAAGAGACTGATTAATTTTAAAGATCGCTTGTAATACAGGCAAGACATAAAACAGTTGATTTTTTGTTTTAATAAGTATTAGGCCTAAGGTTTGCCTAGGTGTCCGTATATATATACTGATTATGCATACATTGATTCTGAGTTCCGAAGCATGATTTGTAGATGCAAATGCAGAAGCAGTATCATTACCACATATTTTATAACAGTTATTAGCTATGAATAGGATTTCTAAAGTAAATAGGAGTATAGTAGAGATGCTGAAGTAAACAACCTAAACATGGTTTCTAAGTATGCATGTCCTAAGCATGATAATATTTCACACATAGGTAAAGTAAATCCTATAATCATGATTTCTACCCATAACTATATTAAACATGCATAGGCCCCTACCATATTCACTATCCAGCCCCAAGCATTCGTTTACAGATTATTACAGGCCAAATAAATGAATTAAAGAATTGAAAGGAATATAAGAAGCGACTTATATAGAGAGCCTTCAATCAGGCCTATATCTCCCAACCTGAATCCTTTTGAGTTTCATAGCCTTACATGGTCTGGGTGCGGCAAAGCTCCCTAGGGCCCTCGTGGGGTCCCTGGCCAATACCAGCACCCGGATATAATTACCAAAGTTGAGAAAGTGCAGTGTGGAATTACCAACCTCAGTGCATTAAAGTTCAGAGGCAACTCATGGGTTCCCTAAGCAATGCTTACGTTGAGAGGGTGGAACCTAGGAGTCTAGGAGTAATGTGAAGTGCCAGAAGTGAGTTTGAAAAGAAAGGAGTTTTGAAAGAGTGTTCATAAACTAGAGAGTTTGTCTGACAAAAAATAGTTTATTGAAAAGAGATGAGTAACAAACTCACACAGCATCAAAGATGCACAGTCAAAACACACAACATTACAACAGGTTCAGACATTACAAGCAGTGGTAATGGGGGATGGGTACAGATAGAACATTTAATGGTAAGCAATCCAGTGAAACATCTAGGAATGGTTTGGGCATGATTAGAGATTTCTTACTCTGACATAGCAATAAACCAACCATAAATGAGTCACATAGAGAGGGTCAAGAGATTGGGGTGCAACCCAATTATGAAAACAGCTAATAGATATGCCCAAAAACACACATGACAAAGGAGACAATAGCATGCTGAGAGTATTCTAATTCCAGGTTTCGCCGAAGAACCATAAAGAAAAGTAGACTAAGAACAATAAGAAACAGAAACACGTAGAGAATCGTGTTGTTGATGAAGCTTTAAATTTAATATAAGAAATACAAGTGAAGAGGAAAGCAAGCAGAATGAGAGAGCAACACAAGAGCACAACGGTTAGCCTTGGCTTATAGCCGGCTATCAGTAACCAAGAGCAAGGAAGAGTAGTAGAGCAGAGAAATTTTTGTAAGAAACAGAGTTTTTAACCATAAGTCAGTGTGTGTTTTGTTTTTGAAAAGCTAGAACCTTTTATAGTTGAAAAACGAGTAGCAAAATAGGGTAAGAATCACAAAGGCATGGTAATAAAACAAGTCAGAATCAATCAGTGTAAGAAAATTACATGGTTCCCTTAAATTGTGGGATTTAAACTCATAAATGATAAAGACATATAACCACATAAGGTAAAATAGCAGTCAGTACGAGACTAAATAAGGAAAGAATCAAAATAGCAGGGTAATGAAGGAACTCAAAATCAAAGTAGATGGAGGAGACATCATGGAGGCTTGTAGTTGAAAGGATGGTGGTCGGAGATGGCCAGAGGAAGGCGGTGGAGTTCTATCGGAGACGAAGAGACATAAGTCTCTAGAGACTTAGAGAGAGAGAGAGACGAGAGTTAGAGAGATGAGTGGTAGGTGATGAATGAGAGACAGGGGGGTTGGTTAGAGTTAATTTAAGAAAATAAATTCTGGCCGTTGATCTAATTTGATCAACGGCTCAGATTAATTAGAGGGGTTGTGTGACGACCCAAAGGGTCATCACCTATTTTATTACCCATTCCGTACTTCCGAGGCCTTGAAAACCTCATTTGTAGTTGCTCCATTTGCATGCACAGTCCGGGTGCGTAGCCGGACAAATTAAATATGAAATTCTGTGAAAAATACTAAGATTTGATATTAACATGGATAAATTTTACTTCGATCAACATTTTGGGTAAACACCTAGACCGGTGATTTGACGGTCCCAGAGGGTCCATGGGTAAAAAAAAAAACTTGGGCGCATGCCCGGAATCGAATTTTGAGGTCTCAAGCCCGAGAAATGAATTTTTGAGTAAAATTGTTTTTCTGAAATTTATAAAGGAAAGTGAAATGAAAAAACAATTTGCTAGAATATTTTTGTATTGGGCCCGTATTTTGGTTCTGGCGCCCGATACAAGTCTTATATGTGGTTTGAGATATTTCTGTAAAGTTTGGTTGAAATCGGATGTCGTTTGTCGTGTTTCGGACTAAAAATAGAAAATTTGATGTTTTATGAAATTTGATAGAATTCATGGATATTGAGGTTAATTCGATGTATATGATGTTATTTTGGCGATTTGATCACATGGATAAGTTCATAGGATGTTTTTGAGGTAGTGTGTGTATTTGGTTTGGAGCCCCGAGGGCTCGGGCGAGTTTTGGATAGGCCACAGATTGCATTTTTTAACTTGGAAATTTGCTGGTGTGACTGATCTGCAGGCTTCGCATTTCAAATGTGAACTCGCAAATGCGAGCTACTCATCGCAAATGTGAAGGTTGTCTTGGGCAAGAATGATCGCAAATGCAACCAAGAGGTTCGCAAATGCGAAGGTATAGCTGGGCAGGCCTAATCGCAAATGCGACCAAGAAGTTCGCAAATGCGAAGGTATAGCTGGGCAGGTCTGATCGCAAATGTGACCAAGAGGTTCGCAAATGCGAAGGCTGGGAATGTATGAAGGGTTCGCAATTGCGAACCCCTGTTCGTAATTCCCATTCCAACCAGTAGCCTGCACTGTACAAAAATCGAATTTTTACTTCATATTTCATATTTTCTCAAACCCAAACACTCTTAGGCGATTTTTCCAAGAAAAAGACTCTTCCAAATCAGTTGCAAGTTGGTTTTTACTCATTTCTTTCAATCATTAACATCATTTAACATGTTTTCAACTTAAAAATCAGGGATTTCCATGGGTGAAATTGGGTGTTTTGGGTAGAACTTGGGGTTTTCTAAAATTGGGATTTTGACTGGGTGATTGACCTCCGATTTGAGATATTTTTCTATGGATAGGTGAGAATACGAGGGTTCTGAAAATGTAAGATTTACCCGATTCCGAGATTCTGGCCTGAGGGGCATTTTGGTCATTTCACCTAATTTTGTGTCGTAACCCTAAATTTAATAGTAGAATAAGTGCATGAGATGTTATTAACGGTATGAAATTTATTTGAATAGATTTGGGCCATTTGGAGTTTGATACTCGTGGCAAACGGGTGGGTTCAGGTTGATTGCTATACTTCAGATCCGAGGTAAGTGTTTGGTCTAACCTTAGCTTCAGGGAATAGGAGTGGAGTATAATTTGCTACTTGCTAATTGCCAAATATGATGTATAGGCATGGTGACGAGTATCTATACATTGGTGTCTAGTATGACCGTGAGTCCTTATATTGTGAATATTCTGATTTTGTGGTATTTCCATGCTTAATTGATGATTTCTATATGTTGTGAAGAATATGTGAAGGGAATTGTAATCTTTAAACGCTGTTGGAGCATTGGCTCAAATTGTAACACGAACGATGAAGGTATATGAGATAATTCTATCCTTTGGAACATTGGCTCAGGTATAGAGTGAATTATGAAATGAAGTGAAGGAAAGAGAAAGAGCTACTAAAATATACCCTTGACGGGTCATTGTTGCTTTTGATATTGTCTCCTTTGTTGGGATGTTGAGGTTATTGTTGTTGTTCCCTTTCCGGGATTTAATTGTTGATATTGTTCCCTTGCCGAGATTTAAATTGTTTAATTGATGTTCCCTTGCCGAGATTTCTATTTTATTCTGCTTATTTCCATGCGCTTGTTTGTGATTTCTGTTTGGGTGAGGAAGAGTGTTAAAGCACGAAGGGTGATGCCGTTCACTATTTGATATTGTGAGGAAGAGTGTTAAAGCACGAAGGGTGATGCCGTGCACTATTTGATATTGTTCCATTACCGGGGTTATTATTTCTATTTGTTTACTCCCTTGCCCTTGTTTGTGATTGTTGTTTGGGTGAGGAAGAGTGCTAAAGCACTAAGGGTAGTGTCGTGCATTGTTTGACATTGTGACGAAAGAGTGTAAAGCAAGAAAGGTGATGTCGTGCCGTACGATGTACCATTCCGTACCGATATTCATCGATTATACTGTGAGGAAAGAGAGTAAAAGCACAAAGGGTGATGTCGTGCCATGATTTACATTATTTACATTATACAATGCATAGTGAGGATGAGAGTAAAATCACGAAGGGCGATACCGTGCAAGTTTGTGATTTCTTGTCCTTATTGCTATGCTAGCTTTGTTGTTATTTTCCTTATTGAGATTTCTTATATGGAACTGTTATCTCCCCACAGCATGCTCCCCTTCCTTTATTAATTATTTCTCCATATATTTCTTATCAGTTGTATATATTTATATCTATTTATTTGAACTGCACGTGTTTATTTGGTAGTCTGGTTCTAGCCTCGTCACTACTTCGCTGAGGTTAGGCTAGGAACTTACTCAGTACATGGGGCCAGTTGTACTGATACTACACCTTCACTTCTTTATGTTGTTCAGATTAGCAGCCGGAGTTGGAGGACATCATTAGTGGGAGTGTCTTCCAGCTTATCTTAGAGGTTTCAAGGTCTACCCATTGGCGTTCGTGGGCCTTGCCGTCTCTTCCATCCCTTTGGTTTCACTTATGTCTTGTTTTTCCTCTAGTTTCGGATACGGCTATGTATTCTCTTTTCAGACTTGTATTTAGCAATCTTGTAGATAGTTCGTGAGCCTGTGACTCCAAGTTTTGGGAAAGTTTACGCGTTGTTGTATTATGTTGTCCTTATTTAGCTTGAAACCATATTTATTTCTGCTGTTAAATTATGAACCATTTAGTTTATCCTATTAATTGGTGTTAATATGCTAGTTTATCTATATATGCTTGCTTGTCTAGCGGGTTCAATGTTAGACGCCATCACGGCCCGATGGTGGGATTTCGTGGCGTGACAAGTTGGTATCAGAGCACTAGGTTTCTTAGGTCTCACAACTCACGGACAACTTGATAGAGTCTGAGGGATCGGTACGGAGACGTCTGTATTTATCCCCAGAGGCTGCGAATTTAGGATGACTCCATATTTCTTTTCTTCTCTGCCGTGCGCTATGAAGTCAGAGTACCTATTGAGTTTCTATTATATTCTCTCGCAGATGGCGAGGATGCGTGCTTCCCTTTGTTCCGCTCAGCAGCCCGACACTCCTGCTACAGCTCCTACTCGGGGTCGAGGCCGAGGACGAGGCCGTGCTAGAGGCCGAAGCTGGGGCCGGGCTCAACCTAGGGTAATAGCCCCAGTAGAGGACCCTCAGGTCGAGTCTGACGAGGAGGTCCCAGTTCCGGCAGTCCCAGTTTGACCAGCTCAGGTCCCAGAGGGGTTCATACCTACCCTAGTGCTTCAGGACACCCTTGTCCGTCTAGTCGGAGTCATGGAGAGTATAGCCCAGGCGGGTCTTCTTCCTACAGCACTAGCCACCTCTCAGGCTGGGGGAGGTGCCCAAACTCCTGCCGCCCGCGTACCAGAGCAGCTAGCTCCACAATTTCAGACTCCGGCACCTCAGCCAGCCGGAGTAGCTCAGCTGGGTATTGCAGCGTCGATAGCAGAGGGAGCACCTATGTCAGCAGATGCTTTGTGGATAGTGGACAGGTTCACTAAGTTATTTAATGCTACTTACACTGGTTCACCATCAGAGGACCCCCAGGATTATTTGGACAGCTGACATGAGGTTCTTCGGAATATGGGCATAGTGGAGTCGAACGGGATTGACTTCGCTACTTTTCGATTATCTGGCGCAGCCAAGAGTTGGTGGAGAGACTATTGCCTAGCTAGACCATGTGGATCTACACCTTTGACTTGGACTCTGTTCCCAGAGGTATTTTTGGGGAAGTTCCTTCCCATTACTCAGAGAGAAGGCCTTCAGAGGCAGTTTGAGCGTCTCCAGCAGGGATCAATGTCCGTCAATCAGTAAAATACCAGGTTCATCACTCTAGCCCGATATGCTCTTATGATATTTCCCAGTGATCGGGAGAGGGTTTGGAGGTTTATCGAGAGATTAGCCCGGTCTATCAGACTTAAGATGGCCAGAGAGTCAGGTACAGATATATCGTTGCAGAATGCGGCTAATGTGGCCAGGAGGATTGAGATGATTTTGTCGCAGGGTGGTGGTCAGGGGGCTGACAAGAGGCCCCCTCATTTCGGTCGTTTTAGTTGAGCCTCATCTGGGGGCAGGGATTCTTCAGGTAAAGGTCATCCTCCCAGACCTTTTCAGTCACCTCTCCAGGTTTCCCATGGTACTTTAGGTGGTCGTGGTTATCCGACGCACTATTCCGATCAACAGCCTTACAGTGTGCCGCCAGCTCCCCTCAGTGCACCGCTGCATCAGAGTTTCTGGGGTGGTCATTCAGGTCGACAGGGTCAGATTCAGTTCCCTCAGCAGCCGAGGTCTTGTTACACTTGTGGCAATCCAGATCACCTTGCCAGATTTTTCCCTCGAGCATCAGGGTTCTCGTGCCATAGTACATGCACTAGGTGTTCCACAGCCTTCCCAACCAGCTAGAGGTGGGGGTAGAGGATCTATAGGTGGAGGTAGAGGTCATAGAGGTTGAGCTCAGGCCGCCAGAGGTGGAGGCCAGCCAGCAGCCGGCTGTCCCAGAGATGTGGTTAAGGGTAGTGGGGCCCATCCACGTTGTTATGCTCTTCCAGCCAAGCCAGAGGCTGAGTCTTCAGATGCAGTCATTACAGGTACTATTCGGGTTTGTGACAGAGATGCTTCAGTGCTATTTGATACAGGGTCTACGTATTCGTATGTGTCCTCTTATTTTGCACCATACCTGGTCAATTGCCTAGTGATCCACTGAGTATTCCTGTTTATATATCTATTCTAGTGGGTGATTCTATCGTGGTCGATCGAGTCCATCTTTCTTGTGTTGTGGTGATTGGGGGTCTTGAGACCTGTGTTGATTTGTTGCTTTTAGGTATGGTCCACTTTGATGTTATATTGGGGATGGATTGGTTTTCCCCATGTCATGCTATCTTGGATTGTCATGCCAAGACGGTGACCTTAGCCTTCCCGGATTTGCGCCGCTTGGAGTGGAAAGGAACTCCTGGTCATTTTACCGGCAGTGTCATTTCGTAGGTCAAGGCTCGACGTATGGTCGAGAAGGGGTGCTTGGCCTATTTGGCTTTTGTGCGTGATTCCATTGTTGAAGTTCCCTCTATTTATTCGGTACCCGTGGTTCATGAGTTTCCTGAGGTTTTTCCTTCAGACCTACCGGGGATGCCACCAGACAGGGAAATTTATTTATTTATTGATATGACTCCGGTCACCCAGCCCCTTTCTATTCCGCCATATCGCATGGCCCTGCCATAGTTGAAAGAGTTGAAGGAACAGTTGCAGGATTTGCTTGGGAAGGGTTTCATTAGGCCCAACGTTTCTCCTTAGGGTGCTCCAGTATTGTTTGTGAATATAAAGGATGGTTCAATAAGGATGTGCATTGATTACCGGCAATTGAACAAGGTTACAATCTAGAATAAGTATCCACTACCGAGGATTGACGATTTGTTCGATCAGCTTCAGGGTGCCAAGGTATTTTCAAAGAAAGACTTGAGATCTGGCTACCATCAGTTGAGTATTAGAGCATCCGATGTCCCTAAGACAGCTTTCCGCACTCGGTACGGGCATTACGAGTTTTTAGTTATGTCGTTTGGGTTGACAAATGCCCCAGCAACTTTTATGGATTTGATGAACCGAGTGTTCAGGCCTTATTTGCACTCATTCATGATAGTCTTCATTGATGATATATTGATATACTCCCGCAGCCAGGAGGAGAACGAGCAGCATCTCAGAGTGGTTCTTCAGACTTTGAAGGATAGTCAGCTATATGAAAAGTTTTTGAAGTGTGAGTTCTAGTTGAGTTCAGTTGCATTCCTGGGTCATGTTGTATCAGCAGAGGGTATTCAGGTTGACTCGAAGAAGATTGAGGCAGTCAAGAACTGGCCTAGATCAGCATCAACTACAGAGATTCGGAGTTTCTTGGGATTGGCAGGCTATTATCGTTAGTTCGTGGAGTGGTTCTCATCTATTGCAGCCCCGATGACCAGGTTGACCCAGAATGGTGCCCAATTCAGATGGTCGGACGACTATGAGGTGACCTTTCAGAGGCTCAAGACAACTCTGACTACGGCACCGGTATTGGTTTTGCCCACAGGCTCAGGACCTTATACAGTCTATTGCGATGCTTCCCGTATTGGATTTGGTGCAGTGTTGATGCAGGATGGCAAGGTCATTACTTATGCTTCGAGGCAGTTAAAGATTCATGATAAGAACTATCTAGTGCATGATTTGGAGTTGGAAGCCATCGTCCACGCATTGAAGATTTGGAGGCACTATCTGTATGGCGTGGCGTGTGAGGTGTTCACAGATCATAAGAGTCTTCAGCACTTGTTCAAGCAAAAAGAATTGTATTTGAGGCATAAGAGATGGTTGGAGTTGTTGAAGGATTATGATATTACCATCTTATATCACTCGGGGAAGGACAATGTGGTGGTCTATGCTTTGAGTAGGAAGTCAGTTAGTATGGGCAGTCTTGGTTTCATTTCGGTCAGTCAGAGGCCGCTTGCTTCGGATGTTCAGGCTTTGGCCAATCGATTTGTGAGGTTGGATATTTCTGATCGTAGTCGAGTGTTGTCTTGCACGGTCGCTTGTTCTTCATTGTTGGAGTGCATCCGTGATCGGCAGTTTGATGATCCCTATTTTTGTTTCCTTAGAGACACGGTGCAGCGTGGAGGCGCCAAGTAGGTGACGTTAGATGATGATGGTGTTTTGAGATTGCAGGGGCGAGTTTATGTGCCTAATGTTGATGGGATTCGAGAGTTTTTTTTCAGAGGAAGCCCATAGATCCCGGTACTCTATTCATCTGAGCGCCGTGAAGATGTATCAGGATTTGTGGCAGCATTATTGGTGGCGTAGAATGAAGAAGGATATTTTGGCATATGTGGCGCGGTGTTTGAATTGTCAACAGGTTAAGTATGAGCATCAGAGGCATGGTGGTTTATTTCAGAGGATTGAGCTTGCCAAGTGGAAGTGGGAAAGGATCACTATGGACTTCGTTACTGGACTTCCGTTGACCCGGAAGAAGTTCGATGCAATTTGGGTCATTGTTGATAGGCTGACCAAGTTATCGCATTTCATTCATGTGGCAGTCTCCTATTCATCTGAGAGGTTAGCTGAGATCTATATCCGGGAGATTGTTCGCCTTCATGGTATGCCGATATCTATCATTTCGGACCGTGGCGCGCAGTTTACCTCGCATTTCTGGGGAGCAGTTCAGCAAGAGTTAGGCACCCAGGTGGAGTTGAGCACAGCATTTCATCCTCAGACGGATGGGCAGTCCGAGCGGACTAGTTAGATATTGGAGGATATGCTCCGAGCTTGTGTTATTGACTTTGGAGGATCATGGGATCAGTTCTTTCCTTTAGCAGAGTTTGCCTACAACAACAGCTACCAGTCGAGTATCCAGATGGCTCCTTATGAGGCTTTATATGGTAGGTGGTGTCGATCACCGGTTGGATGGTTTGAGCCGGGAGATGCTCGGTTGTTGGGTACAAATTTGGTTCAGGAGGCCTTGGACAAGGTCAAGATCATTCAAGATAGGCTTCGTACAGCTCAGTCCAGGCAAAACAGTTATGCAGATCGCAAGGTTCGAGATGTGTCTTTTATGGTTGGTGAGCGAGTATTGCTCCGAGTGTCACCTATGAAGGGCGTGATGAGATTTGGGAAGAAGGAAAACTTATCCCTAGGCTCATTGGTCCGTTTGAGTTTCTTGATCGAGTGGGAGAGGTGGCTTATAGACTTGCATTTCCACCTAGCTTATCAACCGTGCATCCAGTTTTTCATGTGTCCACCCTTTGGAGGTATCACGGCGATCCAACCCACGTGTTAGATTTCAGTACTGTCCAGCTGGACAAGGACTTATCTTACAAGGAGGAACCGGTAGCTATTCTAGACCGGCAGATTCGTCAATTGAGATCCAAGGGTTTCCCTTCTGTTCGGTTCAGTGGAGAGGTCAGCCTCCTGGGGCATCGACCTGGGAGTCCGAGTCCTATATGTGGAGCCGTTACCCTCATTTATTTCCCGACTCAGGTACTTTCTTCTTCTGTCCGTTCGAGGACGAACGGTTGTTTTAGAGGTGGAGAATGTGACGACCCAAAGGGTCATCACCTATTTTCTTACCCATTCCGTACTTCTGAGGCCTTGAAAACCTCACTTTTAGTTTTCTCGATTTGTGTGCACTGTCCGGGCGCGTAGCCGGAAAGCTTAAATATGAAATTCTGTGAAAAATGCTAAGATTTGATATTAACATGAATAAATTTGACTTCAGTTAACATTTTGGGTAAACGGACCCGGACCCGTGATTTGACGGTCCCGGAGGGTCCGTAGGAAAATATGGGACTTGGGCGTATGCTCAGAATCGAATTTCGAGTTCCCAAGCCCGAGAAATGAATTTTTGAGTAAAATTGTTTTTCTGAAATTGTAAACGAAAGTGAAATGAAATTTTTTTTTGCTAGAATATGTTGGTATTGGGCCCATATTTTGGTTTCGGTGCCCGGTACAGGTCTTATATGCGGTTTGAGATATTTCTGTGATGTTTGGTTGAAATCGGATGTCGTTTATCGTGTTTCGGACTAAAAATGGAAAATTTGATGTTTTATGAAATTTGATAGAATTCATGGTTTTTGAGGTTAATTCGATGTATATGATGTTATTTTGGGGATTTGATCGCATGTGTTTGGTTTGGATCCCCGAGGGCTCAAGCGAGTTTTGGATAGGCCACAAATTGTATTTTTGAACTTGGGAATCTGCTGGTGTGACTGATCTGCAGGCTTCGCATTTGTGAAGCCAGCATCGTAATGCGAACTCGCAAATGCGAGCTACTCATCGCAAATGTGAAGGTTGGTCTGGGCAGGCATGATTGCAAATGCGACCAAGAGGTTCGCAAATGCGAAGGTATAGCTGGGCAAGCCGAATCGCAAATGCGACCAAGAAGTTTGCAAATGCGAAGGTATAGCTGGGCAGGCCTGATCGCAAATGCGACCAAGAGGTTCGCAAATGCGAAGGCTAGGAATGTCTTAAGGGTTCACAATTTCGAACCCCTGTACGCAATTCCCATTCCAACCAGTAGCATGCACTATACAAAAACCGAACTTTTACTTCATATTTCATATTTTCTCAAACCTAAACACTCTTAGGCGATTTTTCTAAGAACAAGACTCTTCCAAATCAGTTGTAAGTTGGTTTTTACTCATTTCTTTCAATCATTAACATCATTTAACATGTTTTCAACTTAAAAATCAGGGATTTCGATGGGTGAAATTGGGTGTTTTGGGTGTAACTTGGTTTGTTAAAAATTTGGGATTTGAGTGGGTGATTGGCCTCCGATTTGAAAGATTTTTATATGGCTAGACTCGTGAGAATACGAGGGTTTTGAAAATTTAAAATTTACCCGACTCCGAGATGCTGGCCTGAGGAGCATTTTGGTCATTTCACCTAATTTTGCACTGTAACCCTAAATTTAATAGTAGAATCAGTGCATGAGATGTTATTATGGTATGAAATTTATTTGAATAGATTTGGACCATTTGGTGTCGGATACTCGTGGCAAACGGGTGGTTTTGGGTTGATTGCTATACTTCGGACCCGAGGTAAGTGTTTGGTCTAACCTTAGCTTGAGGGAATAGGAGTTGAGTATAATTTGCTACTTGCTAATTGTCAAATACGATGTATAGGCATGGTGACGAGTATCTATACATTGGTGTCTAGCATGATCGTGAGTCCTTATATTGTGAATATTCTGATTTTGTGATAATTTTCGTGCTTAATTGATGATTTCTATATGTTGTGAAGAATATGTGAAGGGAATTTTAATTTTTAAACTCTGTTGGAGCATTGGCTCAAATTGTAACACGAATGATGATGGTATATGGGATAATTGTATACTTTGGAGCATTAGCTCAAGTAATAGAGTAATTATGAAATGAAGTGAAGGAAAAAAAAGAGCCACTAAAATATACCTTTGTCGGGTCATTGTTGCTTTTGATATTGTCTCCCTTGTTGGGATGTCGAGGTTATTGTTTTTGTTCCCTTGCCGGGATTTAATTGTTGATATTTTTCCCTTGCCGGGATTTAAATTGTTTAATTGATGTTCCCTTGCCGGGATTTCTATTTTATTCTGCTTACTTCCTCGCCCTTGTTTGTGATTGTTGTTTGGGTGAGTAAGAGTGTTAAAGCACGAAGGGTGATGCCGTGCACTGTTTGATATTGTGAGGAAGAGTGTTAAAGCACGAAAGGTGATGCCGTGTACTGTTTGATATTGCTCCCTTGCAGGGGTTATTATTTCTATTTTGTTTACTCCCTTGCCCTTGTTTGTGATTGGTGTTTGGGTGAGGAAGAGTGCTAAAGCACGAAGGGTGATGTCGTGCATTGTTTGACATTGTGAGGAAAGAGTCTAAAGCACGAAGGGTGATGTCGTGTCGTACGATGTACCATTCCGTGCCGATATTCATTGATTATACTGTGAGGAAAGAGAGTAAAAGCACGAAAGTTGATGCCGTGCCATGATTTTCATTATTTACATTATACATTGTATAGCGAGGACGAGAGTAAAAGCACGAAGGTCGATGCCATGCAAGTTTGTGATTTCTTGTCCTTATTGCTATGCTAGCTTTGTTGTTCTTTTCCTTATTGAGATTTCTTGTATGGAACGGTTATCTCCCCACAGCATGCTCCCCTTCCTTCATTAATTGTTTCTCCATATATTTCTTATCAGTTGTATATATGTATATCTATTTATTTGAACTGCACATGTTTATTTGGTAGTCTGGTTCTAGCCTCATCACTACTTCGCCGAGGTTAGGCTAGGCCCTTACTCAGTACATGGGGTCGGTTGTACTGATGCTACACCTGCACTTCCTTATGTTGTGCAGATTATGAAGCCGGACTCGGAGGACATCATTAGTGGGAGTGTGTTCCAGCTTATCCTAGAGGCTTCAAGGTATACCCGCTGGCGTTCGTGGGCCTTGGCGTCTCTTCCATCCCTTTGATTTCACTTCTGTCTTGTTTTGCCTCTTGTTTCAGAGACAACTATGTATTCTCTTTTCAGACTTGTATTTAGCACTCTTGTAGACAGTTCGTGAGTTTGTGACTCCAGGTTTTGGGAAAGTTTACGCGTTGTTGTATTATGTTGTCCTTATTTAGCTTGAAACCATATTTATTTCCACTGTTAAATTGTGAACCGTTTAGTTTATCCTATTAATTGGTGTTAATATGCTAGTTATCTATATATGTTGGCTTGTCTAGCGGGTTCAACGTGAGACGTCATCACGGCCCGATAGTGGGATTTCGGGGCATGACAAGTTGGGCCGGGTAGAATTTAGGATTTAGGCTGGGTAGTTGGGCTAGTTAGAATCAGGTAGGTTGGGATTAATTTCCTAAGTTTTAAATATGAAGTGGATAAACGTTAAATACCCAATTAAATAGGATAACTAATTAATTAAAATAGCTAATAATTATATAAAAGTTAAATTAAGTTAAAATGGGTAAAATCACAGTAATTAACTAATATTAGGTGTAAAAATGCATAAATTTGGAATTGAAATATTGCAAAAATGTCCAATTGGGCCATAATGGGAAAATTGTTGTAATTGAAATTAAATGAGACCCAATTGGCTAATTTGTGACATAATTGAATTCTAATGGACAAAAATTGATTAAAAATAGCATACTGAGCTGGGAAACATTTTGAAATTATTTATAACATAATTTATGGATAACTATTTAAATATGAAATATTAAATAAACATGAAGATAATATAGAGAAATAGGAAAAAATACTCCTTATTACAAAGAGTGATTTTGAAAGCATATATGCAAATTTAAAAATAATTTGAGGAAAAATTGGGTATCAATACCATGCGATCGCGTAATAAGGTTTGTTATCGCATAGGTTGGGCAGTCTTGAGTAGTGCGGTCGCGTGGTTCCTTATGAGATCTCATAGAAGAAAGGGGGTGGGTGAGGTTGTTGCAATTGTTCTTCGCGACCGCGTGATTGGGTACGCGATCGCATAAGTCAGGGAGTTGAAGCTTCGGGATTGCGTGGGTATATGGTGCGATCACAATGAGTAAAATTTGGAGGCAACAAGTTTTTTCTTCACGATCGCGTGGGTGGTCCCGCGATCGCAGTGAGTTAATGACTTGGGCATTGTTTAAATAGCCAATCCGAGACCCTTCTTCATTTTTCCACCATTTTTGAACGAGATTGAAGTTTTTGAGAGAAATTTTTGAGGAAGCCAAAGGGGAATCACTTGGAGGTAAGATTTTTGACTTCATAACTCGATTCTATGTTATTTTATAAGTAATTAAACCGGAAATTAGTTTGATTTAAACCCAAAATTGGGGAAGTTAGGGCATGGAGGGGAAATTGTGGTCCAATTTTAGTGGTCTTGGTATGTATAGAATCATGGGAGTATGAGGATTACCGTGATCTAAATTTTGTCGGATTCCGAGATGTGGGGCTGGGGATCAGATTTGGCCAATTTCGAAAATTTCCCCTAATTTTGATAGATTTGGATTGGGGTTCATCTCACTAGCATATTTTGATGCTATTGGTCTGATTTGTGATAGACTCGGAGCATTTGGGAGCCAATTCGACGGGCAAGAACATCGCAGAGTAGCTTTTGGGCTGTTTTGAGTTAAGTAACGATTGTCACTCTAAACATAAGGGTATGAAACCTCGACATTTCATATTGTTTTGGCAAATGAGTTGACGCACATGCTAGGTGACGAGCGTGTGGGTGTGCACCGATAGGGATTATGACTTTATCCGTTCCGTAGCGACTATTAAGCCGCGTATTCAATTTGAAACCTTACGACATCCTGTATTTTTGAAATTTATACTTGTTTATGGGTTGTGAGCCATTTTTGGAGCCTTGTGCCGACTTGTTTAGACCCTCAGAGGTACTGTTGCACTATTCTCACACTATCCTGATAGAACAATTGTGAACTCAATCATGTTTTCTACTTGTTGTTATTTTTACTGTTATCACACTGTTTTGAAACTCCGAGAGGTATTTTGGGCTGAATCCAGTGAGTTGAGATGAATTGCCAGAGTGGCTTGTGATGATGGCTAAGTGAGGCTGATGGCTGAGTATGTGAGGATAGTTATGGATCAGACTGCATGCCACAGCAATATATATATATATATATATATATATATATATATATATATATATATATATATAAGATATTAAATATTACATACGGACCGGGCTGGATGCCGCAACAATTTACATTATATATGGATCGAGTTGCATGCCGCAATAATATATATATATATATATATATATATATATATATTATATGGATCAGGCTGCACGCCGCAGCGTATGTTATATGGATCGGGCTGCACGCCGCGGCAGTATATATGTATTGGACCGGGCTGCACGCTGCAGCAATATAGCTCTTAGGCTGTAGGAGCCCCTCTAGAAGTCTGTACACCCTCAGTGAGCGTGGTCGACTATTATATGGACCGGGCTGCATGCCACATCGTATGTTATGTGGATCGTGCTGCACGCTGCATCAATATATATATATATATATATGTGTGTGTATGTGTGTGTGTGTGTGTGTGTTTGTGTGTGTTTGTGTGTGTGTATTGGATCGGGCTGCACGCCGCATCAATATATATATATATATATATATATGTGTGTGTGTGTGTGTGTGTGTGTGTGTATTGGATCGTGTTGCACGCCGCAAGAGTTGTTATATGGTACCTGATGAGTGAGAGTGCTGAGTGTGGGCGTTGACTTATGAGAGTAGAGTCACAAGTGACTAAGAGGCTTGCCCGAGAGGCTTTATTTGTGAGTGATACTGTGTCCGAGTGGCTGATATATTTATGAGACTATTGTTTTCACTTTTCTTTACATTGAGCCTCTTTGATAAATGTTGACTAATGCTTTATACAAATTTATACGAAAAAACTGGAGTTTCGTGAAATCTTTGGTAAATGTGGACTCTTGACTTGATCTATTACCTTTACTGGTACTTATTTTTATGAAACTATAAAGTTTAAATGCGCGTCACTGCACTCAAATTTTTAGATACTTTCGTTACTTATTGAGTTGGCGTACCCACGTTACTCCCTGCACCTTGTGTGCAGATTAAGGTACCAGGGCAGAGCAATAGTTGAGACACCACATTTGGAGAATTGTTCAGAGATTGCGAGGTAGTTGCTCGGCGTCCGCAGCCTACTCTTTCTCCTTCCTACTCATTCATTTTACTTTACTTCCTAGATTTATTGTAGTAGAGAATTTGTAGTTTACTGTATCACTTCTTAGATGCTCATGACGGTTGACTCCAGATGTTGGGGCTGTGTTTAGATGTTCTAATCATTTTTTTATTGTTTTTCAATGCTTAAGAAACATAATTATTATGAAAATTTGGATATTTGATGTATTAAATGGGAAATCATTATGTTACTTTTAGTGAATTGGCTAGCCTAGTATCACGATAGGCGCTATCACAAAAAGTTAGGGTTTGGTTTTGTGACAAGTTGGATCAGAGCCCTAGGTTACATAGGACTCAACGGTCATGAGCAGGTTTAGTAGAGTCTTGCGGATCGGTACGGAGACGTTTGTACTTATCTTCTAGAGGCAACATAACCCTTAGGAAAATCTCACATTCTTGAATTCTTGTCGTGCGAATCCATTTTATTCAGCCAAAAGCGCAACTCTTGAATTCCTTCCATGTATTCGAATGCGCACGTGAGCGCTTGGTATCAGCTGTGCATCGACGGCTTATGACTTCCATAGATGAGATGTGATTTTAGCATGTTGATAATGGGTCAGTCTGTGGGGGGACTTAAGGCTAGAATTATGTATGTGGCCTGAGCGCTGAGATTTCATGATGTGAGCACATGTGTTTGGGGACTTATATGTCCGTTGGTATCCTTATTGACAAGATTTTTTTTACTAGATGCCTATGCGGTGAGTGTGATTTATTGGTTAGATGTGTTCAAACTGTGATTCATGACAAAAGTATTGGATGGAAATATGGCAAGAACTATTGAGTGTTTAGTTTCTGTCTCGGTTTGGTAGATGGCTTCGAGTTGTGAGTGCATTAGAAGACGTCTCATGTTCTTTAGCTGTGGAGTGAAGAGGATCCTTATTTTCGGTTATGAGTTCCTGGTGATGTCTTTTGGGCTGCTCATTGCCCCAGTAGAGTTCATGTATTTGATTAACGGTGTATTCCAGCAGTAATTGCACACTTTTGTTATTATATTCGTTGATGGCATCCTGGCGTATACGCATAGCCAGGGGTAGCATACTAAGTACTTAAGGGCGGCATTATAAGGATTCAGGGAGGAGAATCTCTATGCAAGGTTCTCCAAGTATGAATTTTTGCTCAGTTCAATATCATTCTTGGGACACGTGGTGTCCAGTGAGGGTATCCATGTGGTCAGTCGTGTGTGGGTAGAGCTTCCAGAAGCTCAAGATATCTTTAACCACCGCTCTAGTGTTAGTTCTTCCATCAGCTTCAAGTTCTTATACCACGTATTGTGATGCCTCGAGGGTAGGCGTTGTTTGTGTTTAGATGTAGAAGGGTGTAGTGACTGCGTAATAGCTATGATCTTCGGAAGTGTATAGAGAGATATCATGTTTGAGGCTAAGCCGACAGGGGTATCTCCTGCAGGTTGTCCTGGGATGTGTGATCGTTATGTTGTTTTGTAGTAAGTTCTCTTCTACCAGTAAATGATATATGTTGTAATTTGAGTTTAGATCGCTTGTGGAAATTAGCATGACTATTACAATGGTGAATGCCAGATTTACAGATGACTTGAGTTGTTAGACAGGTTGTTTTATTATGGGCATTGTGAGTGATTGTTTGTCGTGATCGTTGGCTTTAAGACAAGTGGGAGAGTCTGTTAATGATAAGTTGATTGCACGATTATGTGTTGTATTAGTTTCAGTTCGAGGTATATTGGTGGATCAGTTATGACGTGCAGAGGTGGAGTCTGGGAATGACTCGAGTAATGGAAATTCTTTGATACAGGTTGTAATGTACTCTATGGGTAAATGGGTTCTATTGAATGATGGAATGGTAGATTTAAAAAGGTGTAGTGTGTGCAGTGTATGAATTTTCTTGTGGCATTTCTACCTTATCATGGATTCTGCATAACAGTATCAGGAAGGTGAAGGTAATGGCTTTAGATTCTCAGGAAGTCTCTTCAGGGTAAGTATTTTGAATGTGGTACTTTGGGGATATTGAGAGAGTATTCAGCGGCGTATGAGCATCAGACAGTATGGTTTTATGCTTGGGAATCGTGTGGTAAGTCTGGGTTGGGGATTGAGGTATTATGGCAAGGAGAAGTACTGATTGAAAGATAATTCAGAAGAACATGGATAAATAGGACAGCTTGGTAGTAGGTCGGATCGGCATGGTAAGGGATATGATTAGTTATATGGGTGCTTGTGAGGTAATGAGTTTTTACAAGTGTTTCTTAGCAATGCTCTTGGACTTTTGGTTGCCTCCTTAGCTTGGTCGAGTTAGAAGGATTCAGTCCTGACAGTTTGGTGTTGTACAAATGGGATTCAGATAGTTCCTGATGGTTTCTACCACGATTAGAGATGTATATTCTCTACTGGCGTCAGGTGCAGGCGATGTATAGTGATTTTTCTTCTCAATGGGGTCAATGGAAAGTTCTTGAACAGTTGGGTGCGTAGTTTCTTGTGGCTCGGAAAGGGATTATGAAGTTCTCATGTTTGTCATAGCATGGCATGGTGTGTGCGGTACATCGTGTAGAGTGAGATTTGCATATGTGAGGTCACAGTTTAGTTCTGGAAGGAAGGTCGAAATTCTTTGGAAGCATTTGCAGTTTCAGATGACTGGGTAGATGATAGCACTATTGGGTGGCTTGATGAGGGTATATATTCCCGAAGAGTCAATGTGTGGAGTTTAGGGTGCTTCATTGGTATTGCGACGCTCTCTTGTTGGATCGACTGTTGATATTCAAGGTTGCTTGGTAATACGGAAGAATTATAGGGGTATCTCTCGTGGAATGATTGAGTATTTGGGACGTGTTATGTATTCGAGCAGTGGAGTTGAGATCAGATATAGTAATTGGTGGGCTTCGTGACTTCGAGACTAAGAGTTCTCATAAAGAGGGTATCTTCTGGTAGTGAACCGTGAAGATGCAAGCAAAGCTAGTCGGATGTTAGTATGTACCATAATTCAGTCATTGTGAACTTTTCAGTGAGTTATCTATATGTTGTGGGTGACCAAGGTTGATTCAGGATTACTGGTAGGCCCGTGCGAGAGTGTGTTCTACACCGGGTCGGATTTCTGACTCCGAATTTCAATTGTTGAGGGATGTACCATTCGATTGCCATTAAATTTATTCATGTTCTGGAGTGATGTATGAGTTACCTTTCGGTGTTGCGAGGAGTGATGATCGTAGGATATAGTCACATATTGTGCGGTTCTAATTGGGCTTTATATCTAAATTTGAGTAAGGTAAGTACTTGGGTATTGCGGGATTAAGACGTATTGGTTATGTTCTTACGGGTTCGTGTGGCATGGTATAGTCTCACTCCCCGTGTTTATGGCAATGCACTTTGAGTACTTGATGTCAAATTTCGCATGATTATTGATTTTGAGCAAGGTGGCTTAGAGTATGTCATGTGGACTAGCGTGTGGATGGGATCACGCATCGTAGCGGAGTTTTGTAGAGGTATGACCCTCGGTGTCAGTTCGTGTGTTTTGGTTTTACGATGTGTATCAGGCTCTTGGCGTGATCTTGTGATCGTACTTGTTGAGCTGGCAGGGATGGTCCTCTCGTGTGAATGTTTTATTTATTGAGTGCACGAGTTGCACAGGTTATGGCTTTAAATCGTATTGATATGTCATGTCATCAGAGTGGTCATGTTGGATGAGAAGAGGTCATTGGACCTAGAATGAATATTGTCAGGATTGACTACAACATATTTGGAAGGATAAATATCGGGAGTCGACTTAGAAATCTACTATAATTCCTATTTGGGAAGGGGAGCTTCATGTCTGACTGATCGGATGAATGGTTGTTAGTTTCTACGTGTTTCTTTCATCATCGGCAGTATATGAAAGTGTTAGAGCGAGGCATTTCTTGATAAGAGGTTATGTACCAGTATTGGGTTGCTCTGAGAAGCTATTGTGATTAGGAATTACCGCTATGGGTGTTTCACCCTATCCCATATCCATGACCCTTCTTCATTTTTCCACGATTTTTGAACCGGAATTGAAGTTTTTGAGAGAGATTTTTTAGGAAACCAAAAGGGGAATCACTTGGAGGTAAGGTTTTTGACTTCATAACTCGATTCCATGTTCTTTTCTAAGTAATTAAACCAGAAATTAGTTGGATTTATACCCAAAATTGGGGAAGTTAGGGCATGAAATAATTGGGACTTTGATTGAGTAATTGGAGGGGCAATTGTGGTCCGATTCTGGTTGTTCTTGGTATGTATAGAATCGTGTGAGGATGAGGATTCTTGTGATGTAAATTTTGTCGTATTCCGAGCTCAGGGCTCGGGTTTTGCAAATTTCGGGAATTTCGCCTAATTTTGATAGTTTTCGATTGGGGTTCATCTCCCTAGCATATTTTAATGTTATTGATTTGATTTGTGATAGACTCAGAGCATTTGGGAGCCAATTCGAGGGGAAAGAGCATCGCAGAGTAGCTTTTAGGATGTTTTGAGGTAAGTAATGATTGTAACTCTATGCCTGAGGGCATGAAAACCCCGACATTTCATATTGTTTTGGCAAATGAGATGACGCACATGCTAGGTGACGAGCGTGTGGGCGTGCACCGATAGGGATTGTGACTTGGTCCATCCCGTAGCGACTATTAAGACGTGTATTCAATTTGAAACCTTCGGACATCCTGTATTTTAGAAATTTATACTTGTTTATGGGCGGTGAGCCATGTTTGGGGCCTTGTGCCGACCTGCTTAGACCCTCAGAGGTACTTTTACACTATTCTCACACTATCCTGATAGAATAATTGTGAACTCGGTCATATTTTCTACATGTCATTTTTATTGTTATCACATTGTTTTGAAACTCCGAGAGGTATTTTTGGCTGAGTCCCGTGAGTTGACATGAATTGCCCGAGTGGCTTATGAGGATGGATAAGTGAGGCTGAGGGCCGAGTATGTAAGGATAGTTATGGATGGGGCTGCACACCGCAACAATATATATATTATATATTACATATGGATCGGGCTACACGTCGCAACAATATACATTATATATGGATCGGGCTACACGTCACAGCAGTATATATATATTATATGGATCGGGTTGCACGCCGAAGCATATGTTATATGGATCGGGCTGGATGCCACCGCAGCATATACATATTGGATCGGGTTGCACGTTGCAACAATATAGCGCTTGGGCTGTAGGAACCCCATCAGGAGTCTGTACACCCCAGTGAGCGCGGTCGGCTATTATGTGGATCGGGATGCACGTCGTAACATATGTTATGTGGATCGGGCTGCATGCCGCAGTAATATATATATATTGGAATGGGCTGCACAGTGTCGCGCCCACCTTTTTCCCCGAGCACTCCTTTCGGGGCCCGGTCGAAAGGGGTTTATGACATTGGTTGAGACAACTCATTCCTTTTGGGAAAGGGATTTGCATATTTTGAAGAGTCGCCACCTAAAAATTTTAACGGTGCGTTAGGGCACCTAAGGGGTTCAATTACAACTACGTTACTAACCAGAGATTGGGTAAGGGCTTGAAATTATCTTAAGGGGAAGGTGTTAGGCAACCCTCAGGATCCACAAGTGTGGTTCCCGGCCAAATGGTTGCTGTAAATTTTTACGGCTTAGCAAACAAACAAATAAATGCTGAAATAAGAGGGGATTTCAGTTTTAAGCATGCAGATGTTTGAAAATAATAAAGAAGATTAGCTTTTGAAAGGATTAAAATCTAAGCATATAAAAGGGTATCCTAGGATTATAATTATATGGATCACATCAATGCAATACCCGGTAATCACTCCTCGAAGAGGGGCTACACGTGGTGTTAGCACACCGGTCATCATATCCATATTCTATCCTTTCCCACCCCGTGAAAGAAACTAAATCGAGTGTTGGTTTCGACCTCTATTACATGTTGTTACCCGTCCCTTCCTTTCAGTGCCGGAGGAAATTAGGACTCCTATCCTAAAGGAGGTGCTAGGCAGACCCTCGGATTTTGAAGGTGAAAATGCTAAGGCGACATATAATAAACAAATAGGACTGCAGATAAGGGGGTATCACATAAACAGGAAAGGGATCAAAGACCTCCACAAACAGTGCATATAAACAACATGTCTCATACACAATTAAGGTCCAAATTCAGATCCTACGCATGGCGTCTAAGTGATAATAAAAAAGACAAATTTATTGCATAACTCAGAGAGGAAGTCTTAATTAGACTTGCCTTTTGGTTTTAAGCATTCCGACAGTTGAACACTAATGACAAATGACATTTATGGTTTTATTTTTTTAATTTGATTACCTAAGGCTTGCCTAGGTGTAGGATAACATGAAACAATTATTCAAATTATTAACGAATCTAGGTTGTTTATAGCTAATAACATGCAATTCTAGGTGTTGAAGATGTGCAAGGACTAATTACCAATTGTTTAGAACAGGGGACTATTTTAGATATCTGTATTTAGACTAAGTGTACATAAATGAATACGATCCTATAGCATGATATCTAATGCATCATGATGCATAATAACCTAAATAGGATTTCTAAATGCACATAGAATCTCAACACTATGCACCGTTTTAGGAATAGCAAGAGTATAACTCATTAGTGTTATTCTAGGGACAGGATTTCTAAGTGCGCATAGCAATATGAAACATGATTGCAGAAGATACCAATTGTTAATGTTATTTACCCTATCACAGATTTTCTAAGTGATGATTGACAGTACTGAAAAAGATGCTGAAACAGTGTACATAGGACCTAAAGAGCAGGATTTTCAATACATGGATGTAAACCTACAGATAATTTCTATTGCGCAGATAAGAAATAAAGCTTAAAACATGGTTTCTACTCTTGTAATAACTAAGCATGCGTAGTTACCCCTCCTATTTCACTCTCCAGCCCCCATGAGTTGCTTACAGATTAATTACAAGCAAGTAATTATGAATTACATAAACAAAGTAGAAAATAAGAAGTTATTCTATAGGGAGACTTCACTCAGGCCCAAATACTCCAAACCTTATGCCATATGGTATTCATAGCCTTTTCCCAGTCCGGTGTCTGTCAAAGTTCCCTAAGGACCTCAAGGGCTCCCGGGCAATGCTCACACCCTGATTTAGTAACCAGGAGTTAAACATGTGCAGTGTGAAAATACCAGCCTCAGTGTGTCAGAGTTCAGAGGGAACTCAAGGTCCTAAAGCAGTGCTCACACTAATGGGGCAGAACTTAAAGGTATAGGAATCAAGTGAAGTGCATGAGATATATTTGAAAAGGTTTTGACATAAAATAGTGCTGGATTGATTTAGTCAATAAAGAAGTTTTCTGAAAAGGTTTTGATGAGTAATGAAACAACTTGAATAGAATGTAAACATCTTTGGAAAAGTAGCAAACAACTCGCACACGTTTAACACATTCAAACATAGATTTCACTCATGGACAATGGGAATTGGGGACACATAGAGCACACAACATGATGGACACAAACTAGGCAGGAGCCTTGCAATTGGTTACAGGTAGTGGGACACCAACTTAGGAATACTAGCTAGACATGGTCACATAGTCAGAGATACCTAGAGTATGGGATCAATCATGGTTGAAAACCAATCACAGAATTAGATTGGAGGGAGTGCTGGGAGGGGTAGGACATAATTACACATAGGTTTAAGAAACACAAGTTTAAGTAACATACAAGGCAATTATAATATCTTAGGGATTGCATGCTGAGACTATAAGGGAGGAGATATCCAGAACCAAACAACATAATATGTAAAACTAGTTGCAAGTAAGGCAACATAACCATAAGTAAAAGGAAACCAGAAGCAAGATGAAACGTAATAACCAGAGAAACATGTTGTTTTTGGAGACTTTAAATATAAACTAGAAACATACCAGTTGAAGATATCGAATACAGAATAAGAGGCAAGTAGAATAGCTAGTCTTGGCTTCCATCGGACTAGCAATAGCAACCAATCAAGAGAAGAATAGTAGATTGTGTGTGTATGTGAGAGCAAGAGAGAATAGAACAATGTCTATGTTCGTTCTTTTCTAATGAAAGAGTAGTGTGTATATATCGTTTTTGAAAACTAGTAGTCAAGAAGGCATGAAATCAAAATAAACCAGTAATTAGGGACTGAGCACAAATAAGTACACAATCAATATAGGTATCCCTTAATTGAAGGGATTGAGTACAAACGGCTAGCAGGCAAAATAACAAATAAGGAAAGTTCCCATATGTGACATGCATATGACATATAAGGAAACAATTTCAAATCAGTACAATCATATAATAAAGGCAAGGTTCACAGACTCTAATTAAGGGAATGGGAATCAATTAACACCAAATAAATCATGTAATAAGGTAAAAATGGACTAAGGCTGGAAATAAATCAGTAAGGTCTCAAATCACAAGGAATCAGGGATTCAAAATAATAAATTAGGAACCCTAACAAACTAAAACTACAGAGGATCAGGGATTCAAACAGGAGTCACATCAATCAAAGCAAATTAACATGAATCAATTAAATCAGAGGCAAGAGGTCAGAAACCCTAATAGTAAAAGCATATGAAATCAAGGATTCTCATGAACTTATAGGGCAAACAACAAGACAAACGGGAAAGCAATGAAAGAACAACAGAGGGTAAAACATCATGAAATTAGAAAGCTCATACATATGCAAACAATTTTGAGGACAAAGTCAGGTAATAATTTGATAAGAGAGAAAAAATCAAATAAATTACTAAAAAAAAGTAAAGACCCTAGGATAATGCTAAAAATATCACAGGAAAATCATTTTAATGCGGAATCATGAAACCCTAGTTGAAAACGAAGAGTCGTTTTAGAGAAAATCAGAGAGTTTTTGAGGGAAACAATGAAATAGCTCAAAACATATATAGATCTATCATATATCTAAACAATCAAGAGAGTTTTAAACATTTAGTGTTTCAAAGAGAAACTAGAGAGATAAAGAAAGCCTCAAACGTCGTTGGTTTAACCCCCAAAGGTCATAGACCTTGCTTGAACAGTCGGACGTAGCCGGAGATGGCCGGAGGGTGATGATCACATGTCCAGGAGGTAGGAGGATTCAACCCAGGTCTCTTGAAGACCTTAGATATGGCAAACACCGGCGTGAGGGAACCACATGAGACATGAGGGTAGTGAAGGTTTCAAGGTCTCCGGTGAAGGGATGGTCGGAGAAGATGAAGAGATCCATCGGAACATGAAGAGACAAGAAGTCACTAGAAGAGAGTAGAGAGAGAGAGAGAGAGAGAGTAGAGAGATGAGAGACGGTTAGAATGAGGGGGGTCAGGGGGGTTAGGTAGGTTTAGTTATGGTAATAAAAATCTAGGTCGTTGATCTAATTTGATCAACGGCTCAGATTGGTTTGGGGTTGGGCCGGGTAGGATATTGTATTGGGCTTGGGGGTCTGGGCTAGTTTAATTGGGTTAGGGACCAAGATTAATTTAGGCTAGGATTTAAATAAAAAGGGCTAATTGTTAAATACCCAACAAAAACTAATTAAAATAATTTATAAAATAGTTGATAACTGTAAAGATGAAATTGATGCTTAGTAAATTAAATTAAAATGATTAATTAGTATTTTAAAAATATAAATGACTAATTGCCGAAAAATAGCATAAAACACATGATTAGGATATAATTGCAAAGTTAATGCAACTACGGCCAAGAAGTACAAATTTGGCTAATTGTGAAGTAATTTTGCCTTAATAGGACCAAAAATAATACATTAAGTCAAGAAATATTTTTGAAATCATTTGTAATGTAATTTTGTAATTGATTATTAGAAATAAAATACTGGATAAAATAACAAAAAAAGGGGAAAATTATAGAAAAATACCAATTGCTATGAAAGCCTGATTTTGAAGTTGTAAATGCAAATTAAAAAAATAATTTGAGAAAAAATTGGGTATCAACAGCTGCCCCTCTTTACTCGGGAAGGATGAAAGAGTTGTCGGGTAAAGACATGATTGCCAATTTTGACTGAGCGAAGCGGTTTGAAGAGGTTTAGGCGGCACCCTAGTGTATGAGTTTCCTACATATCCCTGGATTTTACAGGAATCAGGCCGTATGTATTTCAGGAGTCATCGGCGAAGCATACTGATAGAGCTTATTATAAGAACGGACGCAACATATATGACTGATTGAATGAACGGCTTACGGGGTAATTAGGAGAACTAGAGCGGGATCGCTCTTGCCGGGACAACTGTTGCTTGCCGGGTTACCTACAAATGAGTAATACAAGCATATCGTGCGTAATTTAAACATGATGCAAATTTCTGTTGGACTATGGATGTTGTCTTTTGATGGTTAAGGATGACGTCTTTAGACCATGATGTCATGGGCCATGAATTGCTTGATACAGGATTCACAGGACATGAAATAATGTTCTCAGGCCATGAAGATGGTGCCTCCAAACCATGATGCCTTTGAATAATTATATGCAAACTAATAAAAGGGATCCTCAAGCCATGACATGGTGTTCTCACGCCATGAAGATGGTGCCTCCAAACGATGACACCTTTGGATAAGTTGGTGATATTTCAGCCCATGAAGATGCAATGGTATGATGCTAACAAGACAGAGCTTAGTCTTGTGAATTAAAGGGGCAGAGCTTAGCCCAAAAGGAAAGTGCAGTAAATAATTCTAGAGGCATTGGTTGCTCTTGAGAAGTAAATGTGAGGCATCGTTTAGCCTCGAAAGGCAAATTGGTAGCCTTATGCAATATGCGAATGCAGATGGAGGTAGCATTTAACCTCGGAAGGCAGAATGGTAGCTTTATGCAAGATGTGAATGCAAATGGAGGTAGCGTTTAACCACGAAAGGCAGAATGGTAGCCAGATGCAAGATGCGAATGCAAATGGAGGTAGCGTTTAACCTCGGAAGGCAGAATGGTAGCCATATGCAAGATGCGAATGCAGATGGAGGTAGCTTTTAACCTTGGAAGGCAGAATGGTATCCTTATGCAAGATGCAAATGCAGATGGAGGTAGCGTTTAACCTCGGAAGGCAGAATGGTAGCCTTATGCAAGATTAAGTAAGGACAACAGTCTTAGCTGGTGTTAAATTGCGGTAGAGCATTGTGATAATAAAGCATCATTTGTGCCGATAATAAATGTTGGAATGTGCGACGAGTCTGAGGAACAATGTCTGTCCTTTGAGCGGATAATATGTTTTGGGAAATTTTGTGCATGCATCCAAAGAAAGATCGTGAGTTTTGTAAAGGGGAAGGTTAGTTCGCATTCCCACTGGCTCTGCTTGGCTCGTTTGCTTGATCATGATGATATTGTCTGTATCATTGGGGTAGCATTCGCTAAACAAGCTGCTTCAGAAAAAAATAAATATGCATGATTTTGTAAAAGTATAATACATAATCTAAAATAATTTTTGATGAACCGACGACATGACACAACTCGAGACATTGCAACCTCTCCTGCTGTGGAATTTTGAAGGTCCTTCTAAAAATTCTACCCTAGTTTGTTGGGTGAACGCCTTTGACTGCTGCTCGTGCGGCGATTTGCTGAACTTGCTCCTCAAAATTCTGCCTTAGTTGGCTATGTGAATGCTCGTGGACTGCTGCTCGCTTCAGAATTTTGAGGGTCCTCCTCAAAATTCTGCCCCAGTTTCCAATTGCGGGGATAAATAGATTTTTATTAAATTGTAACCGAACCCATAGGGCTGTCTATGTATCCCCTCTTAAACGAGGATCATGTCAGGCATAGTTCAATTTACATCACTGAGAAAGCATAAAGATTACACATAGTAGCGCTTGACTGCATCTGAATTGATCAGTTCCGGCCAAACTTCTCCGTCCATTTCTGCAAGTATGAGTGCTCCTCCTGTCAGCACTCTATGAACCATATGCGTACCTTGACAGTTAGGAGAGAACTTCCCCTTGGCTTCATGTTGATGCGGAAAGATTTTCTTTAAGACCAGCTGCCCTGCTGTGCATGGTCTCGGCTTGACTTTCTTGTTGAAGGCCCTGGCCATTCTGTTCTAATATAGTTGACCATGACATACTACATTCATTTTCTTCCCCCCTCATCGTGCTGCCCCAGAACATAGTCGAAAGCTCCATCTAACATGGCAAGATAGAGTAATAAAGGTTTGCCTGGCTCGGGCGGTACTAGGACTGGCGGTGTTGACAAATATTCCTTGATTCTGTAAGCCTTTTGAAAATCGTCGGTCCACTTGGTCGCAGCGTCCTTCTTCATCATTTTAAAGATTGGCTCATAGATGACTATAGACTGTGCTTTAAATCGGCTGATGTAATTAAGCCTCCCCAAGAAACTCATCGCATCTTTCTTGTTCCTTGGTGGTGGTAGTTCTTGAATGTCTTTGACTTTTGAGGGATCCAATTCTATTCCCTGGCGGCTTACAATAAACCCCAGTAACTTCCCAGCAGGAACCCTGAATGCACACTTCGCGGGGTTTAGTTTCAGATTGTATTTTTGTAACCTATTGAAGAACTTCCCCAAATTCTCCATGTGATCAACAACTTTCTTTGATTTGATAATGAAATCATCTACGTACACCTTGATCTCTTTGTGAGTCATGTCATGGAATATGGTGGTCATGACCCTCATGTAGGTGGGTTGCATTCTTTAGACCGAATAGCATCATCTTGTAACAATATAGTCCCCACAACGTAATGAACGCCGTTTTCTCAGCATCTTCCTCGTCCATCCAAATCTGGTGATAACCAGCGAAGCAATCCATGAAGGACTGCAATTCATGCTTGGCGCACTTGTCAATCAGAATGTGTATATTTTGTAAGGTGAGGTCGTCCTTCGGACTGGCCCGGTTGAGATCCCTGTAGTCGACACAGACTCTAACCTTCCCGTTCTTCTTCGGCACATGTACAATGTTGGCTAACCATGTCGGGTACTCCACTACCCGGAGAACGTTGGCTTTGATCTGCTTGGTAACTTCTTCTTTGATTTTCAAACTCATGTCTTGTTTGAACTTTCTGAGCTTTTGTTTCACTGGTGGACACGTTAGATTGGTTGGCAGTTTGTGAGCCACAATAGACGTACTTAAACCAGTCATGTCATCATATGACCATGCATATACAACCTCATACTCTTTTAGAAACTCTGTGTATTCTTTCTTTTCTGATGGTGACAAATGAATGCTAATGCGAGTCTCCTTGACATTTTCTGAATCTCCTAGGTTGATAACTTCGGTCTCGTCCAGGTTGGACTTAGGTTTGTTCTCAAAGTTCTCAATTTCTTTGACAATCTCGTCAGGTATGTCGTCTTCGTCTAAATCAATGTAAATTTGTTGCGTTGTCTCATTGCATGTCACAGTCATCGGTTCATCAAGATAAGTAATGGTAATGCTGTATAAATAAAGTAATGAGAGAAAACAATAGCAATAAATATCGGATTCGTAAGAGAAATTTAGAAGATGCTTTGATGTGTTAAATCATTTAGTGAATAAAATAATAAATAATGTTTGTTTTAGCCTTGCTACCCCGAGGCTTGTCGGGATTTGGTCGTCTTGATAGACCAGTTCTTCAGATATGTCCCCTTGATTACAGTTTGTAGCCCTCCTCCTCGAGAACAACATAGCAATCCATATCATCGTCCTCTAGGAACAAACTCCTCATTGCTGCAGGTGCTTCTTCTTCATTTGATCTGTAAATAATGTTGGCCTACTTGAAAGTCTGCTCAAGATGAGGTATCGGCTGGTCCAAAGGGTAATAGGGACCACGCCAAGGTGGCAACCAGTCGTTGAATTACTGCCAAGTGTGCTCATACCCCAGACCGAAAGTGGTACCATGTTTCTTGAGTTTTATGGGCTTTGTGATCCCTTGGAGGTTATTACCGAGCCCTTTGCTTGGCTCATATCCTTTCTAGTTCAGGATGCTCTCAATCTTGCTATCCCACCACTTGTCCTTGTCGATAGAATTGACCCGCTCAATGTGGTGGTAAGTTCCTCCGCCTATCTTCCTTTTTTTGTCAATCACCGGAATAGTTTGACGATTATAAATGGGGTTGCTACCGTCACCATGAATAATCACCTCTTGGTTTTTCCACTCGAATTTTACCGCCTGATGTAGTGTTGATGCCACGGCCCTAGCAACATGAATCCCGGGTCGTCCTAACAATAGGTTGTAGGATGCTGGCACATATATCACCTGAAAATCCACTTCGAACCAAGTCGGTCCCATCTGCAGACATAGACTGATCCCCCCATGGTGGACCTCTGAGAGCCGTCGAAGGCTTTCACATTGATCACTCTATCCTTTATCTCATGTATCCCTTTACCCATTTTCTTGAGTGTTATCAATGAACAAATGTTAAGACTGGAACCTCTATCGATCAAGATCTTTGTGATGAAATGATCTTCGCATTGCACGGTGATGTGCAGCGCTTCCCCAATCCTTCAGGTGGTATCTCATCCTCATGAAAAGTGATTTTGTGACTTTCCAGTACCTGCACTACCATATTGGCCATTTCCCACTACTTATGTTATTTGGCATATATGCTTCTGTAGCAAAGAGAGGATGGATATCTTGTGCCAGTGTCTTGTTCAGCTAGTCGATGACTGAATACTCCTTAGCATGTAACTTTCTCCAAAGGTCATGGGGACCTGTTTCGATAAGGGGAGGCTGGTAGGCAGTCTGCTTGCTTGATTCGGCCAGATGCTTAGGAATGGATACCCTGACAGTTCTCATCATACCATGTGCTGCGATAAACTCCTCAGACTTGACCTTGCCTTTCCTTCTTTCCTCGGCTGTATAGTCCCAATGGATAACGTTTGAATAGAAAGGTCGCGTGGTTGACATTGCCACCTGAATTGGTGCGGCCATCCTTACTTCAAACGAAATGTGTGTTCGGGGTGGCAAGACTGCAACCTCAAATGGTGTCGGTGCATTTGCTGGAGATACAAATTTAACTTCTATTGGCACTGGTGACTTTGTAGGTGGCTCTGCTTCAAACTCAAGTAGTATATACATATTCACCTCAGCTTCCTTAGATAGTTGAATTTGGACTATGATCGGTTTGAGAGTGACTGCAGGTTTCTTTGGGTCATCACCTTTTGCGATCAACCCGATTGATCCCTCGGGATCCTAATCATCTTCTATTTCAACCATATGTATACCTCCACCCTTATGGTCTGACAAAGGATTGTTGCGGATGTTTGGAGCGGGGTCTTTTGCCACAATAATCTTGTTGTCAATGAGAGCCTGTATTATTCCTTCAAAGAGCGACATTCTTCGACGGTGTGTCCTTTCATCCCAGAATGGTATACACATAATTTGTTTGGGTTAACCAACTGAGAAGGGTTCTCAGGGGTGGCAGCAGGTATAGGTGTGACATAACCAGCAACTTTGAGTTTCTCATATAGCTGGTTAATGCGTTCGGCTATGGCGGTGTATTGTTTTGGAGGGCGGCGATCAAAATTGGGACGAGGTCTAGGGAAGTTTTGGCGTGCTGGGGGTGATTGGTAATATGATGGCTGGGAAATATAAGTGTGCTATACATGAGCGGGTTGTGAGTATTTTGGCGAAGCAAGTTGATATGTGGGTGGTAGAGATTGGTAGGTGGGTGGTGGAGCTTTATAGGAAGGTGGTGGAGCTTGGTAGTTTGGTGAGGGTGCTTGGTAGTTTTGTGAGGGCTGGTAGGAAGGTGGTGGACCTTGGTATGTGAGTGGAGGTGTTGGATAAACTTGGTATTTGAGTGGGGAGTTGGCTCTTTGTGTAATCCTTACGGCTCCCACGTCTCTCTTCAAAGACACATCACTGGACTGTAAAGCCTTGTTAGTGGCTTGCAAGGCTTCAAAATTTGTAACCATACCGCTTTTAATACCTTCTTCAATCCGCTCACCCAGTTTGATCATGTCGAAGAACTTGTGTCCTTCAACCATCATTAACCGTTCATAATACTGCGGGTCATGAGCCCGGACAAAGAACTTGTTCATCTGCTCTTCCTCTAGAGCAAGTCTGACTTTAGCGGATTCGGACCTCTAGGCAGAAAACATTTGGTGTGTTCTCTTTGTTGAATCTAAACATGTCCATAAAGTCAGACGCCATGCTTACCCAGTTTGAGCATTTCTTGGGGTCTTGGATGATGTACCAAGATAGTGCGTCCCCAGGAGAGTCGCAATACGGTCGCGCCCCACTTCGAACTCCTCATGAACGGCTTCATGCAGACTCTTTCATCCTTCCCAACGCCAACCAATTTGTCGCAATAGGTCCTCAGATGGACTCTCGGATCAGCAGTACCATAAAACATTTCAAACTTTGGAGGTTTGTACCCCTCGACCAGTTCGATATCAGGTTGTATACAAAGGTCTTCATAATTCAACCCTTCAATTCCCTTGGTTTCTTCAACACCCTGGACTCGGCTGGTCAGTTTCTTAAGCTCCTCGGCCGGGTTCTTGATAAGTAAGTCCTTTCCGTTAGACTCGGATGCCTGTGAGATAGACGGAGTGGAATGGGCCACGGTTCCCACATAGATAGGATTGTTATAGGTGTGGAAATAGTCTTTTGTCGGCTTTGGAGGTTCTGGGATGAGTAGTGGAGTGTTATTTGAGGTTTGGCAAGCATTGCACTGCGTCGGGAGAGTTTGGTTCTTTGGGGGAGTAGCGTGATGGTGAGGTGCGGGATAATTTTGCTGTCTTGGGATATTTTGTGAAGGTGCGGGGTTTTGAGCATTTGGAATGTTGACGTCGGGGACGTTGAGGGAAAATGACAGGTTGGCCAGATTCCGGACTTGATCGAGTTCTTCCTGAAACTTTATGTATTTCTGTTCAAGTGGTGACATTCTTTCATGCTGTCGCGCCCCCTTTCAAACTCCTCATGAACAGCTTCGTGCAGATTCTTTCATTCTTCCCAATGCAAACAACCTTGTCACAATAGGTCCTCAGATGGACTCTCAGATCACCAGTACCATCAAACATTTCGAACATTGGAGGTTTGTACCCCTCGGGCTGTTCGACATCAGGTTGTATACAAAGGTCTTCATAATTCAACCCTTCAATTCTTTTGGTTCCTTCAACACCCTGGACTCGGCTGGTCAGTTTCTTAAGCTCCTCGGCCAGGTTCTTGATAAGTAAGTTCTTTACGTCAGACTCGGATGCCTTTGAGATAGGCGGAATGGAGTGGGTCCCAGTTCCAACATATATGGGATTGTTATAGGTGTGGAAATGGTCTTTTATGGGGTTTGGAGGTTATGGGATGAGTAGTGGAGTGTTATTTGAGGTGTGGCAAGCATTGCACTGCATCGGGAGAGTTTGGTTATTTGGGGGAGTAGCGTGATGGTGAGGTGCGGGATGATTTTGCCGTCTTGGGATATTTTGTGGAGGTGCGGGGTTTTGAGAATTTGGAATGTTGACGTCACGGACGTTGAGGGAAAATGACAGGTTGGCTAGATTCCGGACCGGATCGAGTTCTTCCAGAAACTTCAGCAATTTCTGTTCAAGTGGTGACATGATGTATAAGCCAGTTATCATCTACGTAACCGCAAACTTGCTTTCTTCAAGGAGAGTGAAGCGAAGTCCCTCCTCGAAAGGAAAGAGGGACGAGCGGAACGGCTTCGGTATCGGTAAGCATTCCCCCGCCGGGCTCAGTTTGGGCTTTCCAGTCTCGTTCCCTTTAATTGCACGAGATAAGGAAAACGAGATATCAAGCGGGAAGGCAATGACGGTGAGGGAAAGGCAAGTAGTCAGAAGCAGGAAGCATAGGAAAGAGCAGTAAGAGCAAGAGCAGTCCGCAAAGCAGCTGGTTGAAGCATGGCAAGGGGAGAATACTTTGAATGAATGTTGAATGGGAACTGGGATAGGAACTGCTACTGGCGGATCTTTGCCTAGAACCGAAGCTGACCTTTAGCTAGCCGACCATGTGCCAGAAGTCTATACTGGCATTTCAATAGGTCAAGCAAGTCGGCTGGCAAGGTTGTAGGCTATTGGCTTCTTCCTATATCCCTGTTCGGGAAAGCTATTGATTCCATTACCGAATCAAAAAAGATTATTCCCTTAGTTCTATCTACCACCCTTTCACACTGTTTAAGGGGCAGCATCTATTGAGAGTGGATTTCAGGTGTTTAGATATTTCAAGCATAAGCAGTATTTGAACCATCATAATGAAAAAGCTAGCAAAAGGGCAGGCCCAGAGTCGGATTCGGCCAAATAAACAGAATGGCAAGCTTCATTACCATTCGAAAAATCCCATCGGTTCGAAACTAAAGCGTAAACTTCGGAGTGGCAAGTAGCAGAAAGAGAAAGTCCAACTTAGGCCTCAGGCTTGAGAAGG